>JAVGVS010000260.1:572259-635820 GCA_032718565.1 Distichodus sexfasciatus | reverse complement strand
CATACATACATACAGTAACGTGAATAGTTGTAACTTTTTATATCAGATTACGTAAACGTGGACGACGAGAAAGTAACGCAATAATAAAACACGTTAAATTTTGCTTGTTTTGTCAGTGTTCCGGGAGTAGCCAACAAGTAGCAACGCTAACTAAACTAAACCGCCGTAGAGTCTAAATGAACTATTTTAAAATAAAAACAGCAATGCAGTGTTGCAAAACGTTACATCCGTACCAAATATTTTATTATATACTTTATACAAATATATTTTTCTATTTACTTTTCAACTACCTTTCTGGGATGTTTCCCAAAAGCTTAGTTGCTAACGTTAGCAACTAGCATAGTGTGCATTAGCAACTAACATAGTGTTGCTGTCTGACCAACTATGCGAAGTTGGGTCAGATGCCACTTCTGTAAATTGGTGTTGAATTGGCAGAAGTGCCATCTGTCCACTCATTGCATCAAAGCTTTTGGCAGCTGTGAGAGGGATTCAGAGTCCACCTTAAAGAGGCAACCAAGAGTGCATGTCTCTGAAATTGCTTGAATGTAGTTAGCTACTTTCCCTCTAGTGTCAGTAAAACAGCAGCTTGGCTACTTTTAGTCATAAGTAGCTTGTAGCTTGAAAGGCTGCCATTTACATGTAGCTTCTGCAACAAAATCGTGGTCACTCCAGCCTGGAAATACGAACGTAGCCATGGAGTTTTTATAAAGTGCAAAGTGGCAATGCTAAAATAACAGCCACAAGTTTCAAGGATCAAACACACCACAAAAGACCAAAACGAGTGCCAGGTTTCATTTTTCAACCAGTTGAATGTTTTATTGATACCGTTTTGCAATGACACCAAATGCATTCATCTATACTCTTTACTCGCTCACTATCTTAGGAGATGCGTTTGGAATTGTAAACAGTGAAAATGCTAAAATACATTTCATAAAACTCCTTACAAGCAGTGTATGACCGAGGAGGAGGAAGGGGGAGGAAGGGGGAGGAAGGTGGCGGACGACACCCGCCCCGCTCCCACCATCCATAACAATGTCATTTAATAGCTTCAACACTCTTAATATTTACATTAGATACAGCCACAACTCGCGCTAGGACCGCGAAACCTTGTGGATTTTTTTTCATCATTTAACATTTTTTTCTTAAGAACTCCTTAAGAATATTTACATCCATAAACCCCGGCTGCCTGCTGCCAGGGGTGTGTACACAGTTAGAATAACTTGCTTAAAACTAATAACTCTCTTAAGCTGCGACTCAGTCTTCAAGCAGGTCGGAGTTTTTTGGGTAATTCTTTTGCAACTCCAACAAAATAATAAAAAATTACAACCAAACAAAAAAACATCATTCTTCGTCTCTCTCACACACAGCTAAACTTATCCTGACTTATCTTGTCTGAAAGATATGCGAAAAAAAAAAAACATATTGCACTTACATCAGGAAAGTTGAGGGGGGTTAATAGGTTAAGGGGTGGGGCAAAGGGGTGGTCGGGGCATAAAGGGAAGAGGGGTGGGGTTTGCTTTCAGCCGAGTGCAACAAAATACGTCCAGCAAGGATCTAAATAAATAGGCAAACTTGCTTTTGTACAGGAGAAGCACTGTCTCTTATTAATAAAAATAAAAGGAAAAAGAAAGAGGGTGGGGCTTTTATCAGCCTTGTTCCTCTTCTATCTACGGAGTGCAGAGTTGAGCCTTTAAAAATGTTGAATGTGCGGAGGGAAACAAACAGAAAGGACAGCTTCTTAGTCGAGTGCTATACAAATACAGTCCTGAGAATTCTCTCGTCCGGTCCCCACATGAAAACTAGCATCTATGCAGAAGCTTTTCGTCCTTTTTTTTTTTAATGCACAGTCTTTGGAGGCCGAATTTCCCCATCCGACTCGGACCCCTTTTCACACCCAAACCCTTGTCAGATTGGGCCAGGGTCGAACGGCGGTCGAGAGATGCGGGAAAAAAAGAAAGTGTTCATGGGTACGGAAGTGCGTGGGGCTCAATAGCTACATTGTTTCACATGTTTTCCATTTTCTGGAACAAAAAGGCAAAAACGTCAAGAAAAAAAAAAGGAGCATAAAAGAAACGAGCTCTGGGTCGTACCAACAGCAGGCACCAGAGGTTGGGAGAAATAAGCAAATGGGCAAGTTAGGGAGAAAAACAAAGGGGCGTGAAGCGACAAAACAGTACCCGACTGTCTTTGTGTCGAAGCGAGATGCGAAGTCATGCCTTGCCATCTCCAGTACATTTTTGGGGGTGAAAAAACATAAATAGGGATGAAATTAAAAAAAATGAAAAGATGGACGGTGCTGGGCGGTCACGAAGGAAGAAGGAGGCAGCCCCACTCGTCCAAGTCCGTTCAGATCACAGCTCTGTCTCTTTCTTTATAACTTTCATTCTCTCTCAGCCCGTCTCTCCATCCTGCACCGACTCTCAGTCCTTTTCCTCGTTCCCTGGGTGCCTTGTAGGACAGGATGGCGAATGAGAACGAAATTCTGAAAGTGAAAGTAACGTCCAGCGGCGGGGCAGCAAAAAGAAACACAAAGCGACGCCTCTGCCTTTTTTATGATGAGGATGCCGTGGAGGCCGTGGATGCCTTCTTCTGGTTCACCATGTCCATGTAGAGCTCCGAGCGCAGGAAGCGCGGGTACGAGTCTTTCTCCATCAGGCCGTATATCCGCCGCTGGGCCAGGTCGAAACAGGATCGTGTGACGTTCTGCAGGTTCTCCTTGGTGTGCTCTCGCGTGTAGGAGTCCAGGTTCACCTGAGAGATGGAAAAGGAATAGTGGGGTTTGGTCAAATTGTTTTTTAAAGCCAATAAAATGCTTAAGGCTTAGACGTAAGTCACATGCCATTTGGCAGATTAGTTAAAGTCTTCCGTCAAGCTCGTCAAACTTTTTGAAGATTAAATACTATATAAATTTAATACCTAGGCAATTTAATTCTACCATTAGGTCATAGCAAGTTTTGGAATTTGCCTGGGTCAAAAACTTTTGGACTTTTTGAGAACTTAAAAAAAATCATTTAATCTTTTCTGATACTTTGGCTGCATAATAGGACCATCATCGCAATGTTTGCTTTGTTGGACATGCAATATCAAAAAGACTAATTAAATCAAACATGTCAGGTTTGTTAAAATACACTGGGGAAAAATATACCTTGCTTTATTGACCATGATTTTATAGGCCAATCGGTCATTTTTGACACAACAAAGACATTTTGATCGGGTTTATGTCGAGCCGCATGGCCGTCAAAACACAAGCACCCATCGACCTTTGGCAGTGAAATTGCTGTTTCGTTTTGTTTGACATTTTTTGTTATTTTAGTTAAACTTCCTCTCACCTCTTTACAGGACTGGATGGCAATGTACTCGGCAAAGATCTTCTTGGCCTTGGATGCCATCTTGGACTGGGATTTAATCTTCTTGTAATCCTCACACGCCAGCCAGAATTCCAGATTCTCCTCGCTGAACTCGGTGCGGAGAAACGCCCGGAACGCTGCCAGGCCATCTGATGGAAGAAGAATGGAAGAAAAAAAAAGAGAGAGAGAAAGAGGAAAAAGGGAGAGAGAGAGAGAAATGTGTTATTGGACATGTAGAGGAGCAGCGCCTTGGTAACGGCAGTGGAGTCAGAGTCTGAGTCATAGGTATGGAACACAGTTAGTGCAAAAAAATAAAAGTGAGACAGAAACATCTCAATAGGGCATTCCCCCCCGTCTACACACGGTTTAAAAATATTCTGGCATGTTTTATGCCATAACACAGGATTTTGTCAAAAAATTCTCACCAATGATGCTTCATAAAATGACAAACTGCAAGAGTTTTGCAAGAAGCACATTGCCTCATGACTCTAATACTGAGTCTTACATGTGTATAGTTGCTTGCATATGAGGCAACAAAGGTTTGCCATAGTAAATCTGCAAATATATGCAAAAAAAACCCCAAAACAATCAACGAAAGTCCTTGACACATGGCCACAAGAGGAAAAAAATGCCGCCACAGCGCATATATTTTACCGTGTTGTCCTCGGAGCTTTTACACGCGTGTTTTAATGCGTTCTTACACTATACAGGAGGGAAATGACTTCTTGCTTTTGTCACACGTTTTTGTATCAACGGCCTTCCATAAACATGAATCAGGGTAAGATCATCGCGCGGCGCTGACTCGCGGTTTAATCTCATTTCCTCTCTTCCGCTCCTCCTCGGGACGCGTTCCTTAAACTGCGTCGAATTTTTAAAGACGTTTAAAAAGGACAATCCAATTAAGGGACGATTCGAGGTTAATGACTTGTTTCCGGCCCCGGCGCGATGGGAATCAGAAGCGGTGTCAGCTTTAAAACAACTCCCAGAAAACTAACGGTGCTGAGACACTTTGGGGAATTTGTCAGGAAAATAAGTTTATTGCTGGGCAGCTGCGGATAAATACGAGTAGCTGCTGCCAGGCTCCTGATAAGAGCTGCTTTCATTCAGTAAAAAGGAAATACTCCACACACGCTCGAATGCACAAACTAATAATACTGAAAAGAAAAAAAAAAAAAAGCCCGACAGATCCATCCTGCAACATTACCGGCCACAAGAAACGGAATAAAAATACAACGATATAAATGTATGAATTAGGAAAGGAGACATGAAAGATAATTATAGTGGCTTGAATCTCTCTCAATTTTCATCATCCACAGAATGCATGACTAATGCACACCAGTGTGCTTATGCAGGCTGCAAATTCCACTACACATACATCACATTCACGCAAGAATAATGGAGAGGAAAACTCACATTTGTGCACCAGCAGCTTGTCCAGCGACTCGCCCCATTTGAGCGCTTCCTCAGGAGTGGGCCTGCAGATGAAAGCAGATCGGTTCTTCAGTAAGCCCATCTCTGTCAGGTTTTTCATTGTGTGACCCATTCGAAGTCTTCTTGGGTGTGTGTGCGTGTTGTGTGTTGTTATTCTCGGCAAGCCAGCTGTCGTCGTTGCCGTCGGCAGCTGTTGCGTTGTGGCTGTGTTGCTGCAGTCTGACTGCCCGAATGTATGAATATCTCTGACTTGCGCTACTGGACGGCCTCTTTTATACTCCCGCTAACCAGAGGGCGGGGTCAGGATTAGGGCCGACCAATGGGAAAGCAAAGGGGAGGGGTGGCCCCGCCCCACCCCCAGTACGCCCCTCCTCTCGCTCGCTCTCGCTCTAAAGCTCTCGTTCTCTGAGGGAAATTTAACAGCCTCGCAGCATCTGTCGCCTTATTGACTTTGGCTTTTCGGCCGAATAGAGTGGCATTGTATTCCGAGTTTACGGTCGATTAGGCGAACGCTGGACGTCGTAAAGTAAGAATAAATGCACACATAAATACATAAATTTCACCCCCATGCATGTTCACCAACAATGACTACAATACATAATGCACAAAATGCAGGAGAAATCTGAGAGAACGAGTGTTTCGAACAGGGCCCGGATTTGTTCACGGTGTTCACTTATTAGGAAAAAAAAAAACTAACATTCTTAAATAGGCAAAAGTAGCCTGATGCTATGCATGTGTCATTTTATTTGCTCCTTGTGTTTGAAATTACGGGTTTAAACCAGGAAATCTGAGCACGGACAACAAAAACACTTTAAGCAATAATGTCTCATGGAAAATTTCACATTATAAACATGTCAACTTCCTATGTGTTTACACAAACACTTACGTGCTGTTCCACTACATTGACGTAGACAGTTTTTAGTCTAGGTCTACATTCTTACACATACAAACATACATACTCACACACTCACATTCATGCACGAGTAACTCCAGATGATGCTACCACCAGCTAGGAAATGCAGACGGGTACATGCACACACAAACACACACATATACACACTATCAGGACACACATCATACACAAATGCACACTTACTTGACTGACTTCATCGTTTTGTCCAGCTTGCCGGTTGGAGCACTTCCAGGTGACTCATTCCGTCTCCTTAGAAAAGCCAACCGATTCTTCATGTCTTTGGCCCTGTGTGTCAATGCACACACACACACACAAACACAGAAGAAAGAAACAGAGATAAGTATAAAAGCAAATCCAGACATTTCATATGCAGAAAAAGAGAGTTTCATCCCCCGACCAACACAAGTTCCAAAAGTCCAAATAAACTCTTCAAAGACACAATTCCAACATAAAAATTAAATAAATAAATCCATCACAGTGTACATTTTCACTTAGTCAGCAAGTTAGTCACGCAATCCTTCCAAAAAGCTGGTGCTCAAAATGTTCCAAAAAGCTGTCGTCGGAGAGCTCTCTCTCCTCCTGTCCTTCGTCCTCACTTTCTCGCCTGCCTCCCCTTCCTAGTTCCTTGTCAGACTGCCAGAGCGACTGACTGGAGGAGGGATGCGGTCACCTGCCACTCTCTTCCTCCGTTCTATCACACCGGTCCCCAGGTGAGTCTCTCTCGGAAGCCCATGATGACCGAACCGGAGCCCGGGTGGGTCGAGGTCCTTGGTGTTTCTCCTTCTTCTTCCTACCGAACCCTTGCAACGTACCAACGCCTTTGTCCCTTGACGCTTGTCCTCACACTTTTCCCAACCTCACGTGCGTCCCGGGGGGCCCCATGACCTTCTGCGACACCCATTTCCTCGTTTAGATTGCGGCTGCGGATTAGACGGGCCTCAGGTCTCATCAGAGCCAGCGGTCCCCAACCGCCCCATTGTTCCTTCGCTGTAAATGGCTGTAGGTTCCATTTCTGGACCTCCCCAGGTACAGTGCCTAAATCCGTCGATCTATCTACCCTGTGCTCCCTCTCACTCTCTCCACATGTTTCTCTGGGTTGTCAGAGACATCATAGAAGGTTTGTGACTTATGGATTTCTGTCAGATTGTGAGTAAGGTTAATTCAACAGCAACTGAGGCATGGAACGTGCCTGTGGTTTAGGGGAAGATTTACAGTAATTGGGATTGGTCTCCTAGATGCTAGAGTCTTGAGATGATGTAAGGGACTCAAGTGATGGGAGACTGGTTCCACTGAGTGGGGGGGGGGGGGGTCAAAACATTCATAATGCTGGTGAGATACTCGTCTCGTTCAATGTCAATACGTGCTGAGGTGCAGGTCAAGCTAGTAGAATTTTAGAGTTGTTCAGTTTAGAGACAACAAGAAACTGGACGAGTAACAGAGCAGCATTGGGGTCGGAAATGATCAAAATTTATTTGTGAGGAAGGCCAGAGATTGACCGCTAACTGTGGTCAACTAATCGCTTTTTCTTCAAGCACCTGGCCAACGACAGGCTAAGGAACTCACAAGCAAGCTGAAACAGTATACAGTCAGTCTGCAGCTATTTATGACCTCACTGGCCCCTGCTCTCAGAACTGGAAACACTAACAATATCCCCCACCTCTCATACTGACACACACAAAACCTCAAGCCTGACCAACAAAATGATGAGTAAACACCCTAAACTACACCAGCCATTTTATAAAATACAAGGTGAGTAGGAGCAGAGGCTGACCACTTCCAGCAGACGTGGTTTTTGTGAAACTTCCTCTTTCCCCCAGTGCAAGTTTATTTCAGGTCACAAAAAGGTTTCGCTTGTACAAACTCAAATGCCACATTTGTTTGGGCTCCACTCTTTATCTGGCCAACAGGACGGATGGAAAGTCAGTTGGCAGCGATTATGCGTCACCGACGAGATCCCCCTAGTTAGCTGGCATTTCCGGAGATGGAGTAGGGCTTGAGAAGGAATGTGGATAAAACATTTAGGCCGGATACTGCATCTCTGCGGCTGAGGAAACTACCCTAAATTGACTGACACCTTCCAACCTTGACAGTTCCACAAACGTAAAACGTGTCAACTGGTTTTCCATCAAAACTTGATGCAATGTAATGATTTTGCAATGTATGATTTTTTTTTTTGCTAATAGTATGCAATGAGTGCTGAGAAGGAAAAGTGCCCTTGCTTATTTCTTAATATTATTAATCACATGCATGGCATTTAGCATCAAATATTCCACATTTTTCCCACATGTGCATACAGTCACTGAAAAATGCAACAACAGTGAGCTCTCACCATTCCCCATTATCTCCAGATTTATGTTTGGCACTTTTTGAGACATTGACAAAGCCCCTAAATCTGTTTGGCTGTAAAAAACTGTATTTGGGGTTCTTCCACGTTGGCCCAGAGTATGTGACGCCGGCACTGACGCACCGCATCACTTCTCTTCTGTTGAATCTGTTTTGGTGAGACATCTGGGTAAGAAAATGAGTTAGGAGTTGCTGTGTATGTTCATACCTCTGGCATCTAACTGCTCTCTCTCTCTCTCTCTCTCTCTCTCTCTCTGTCAGAGAACACAGCTTAGGAAGTTATTAACGAATATTAATGAAATCCCAAATTGTAAATACAACCCTCCACGAGAATCTGGGCCACAATAAAAGATGAACAAATGTAGCCCAATTCATAACTGCAACATGAGAAGTTAAATAAATAAAGGCCTGTTTTGGAAGCCTAAATAGGTCAGTCTGCAAAATAAAAGTTGCTGTTTTTAGAGCCCATAAACTAAAGACGGATAATTGGATCGTGTTTGAATGTGGATTATAATTTTCTTCCTTTCTGCTTTTCCAGTGGGACTCCGGATTGCAGCGAGCCATTCAGGGGAGCTCGTCAAGAGGGACTTGTCAGTTTTACGGGCCCTGGAAAATATTTTGTGTGCGCAATGAAACAATTTACTGTCCAAATCTGGCTTCAATACCACGGCGCGAGGCGCGCCGGGGGCCCGAGTGGAAAGATACGACGCTGTCGTCAAAAGCCCAGATGGAAAAAGGGAATGCGGAGTTGACAGCCTGATCTGGGGACGGTTTGGCAGCTAACAGTTAAAAGGGCAAAAGTCGGAGCTGCTGATGTCAGGGCAGTGCTAATAGGGCCGAGTGTAAACACAGCGGGGAGGTGAGGAGATTTACAAAACTCAATGCTTCCACCTACTGGAACATTGTGAAAATTACAACAAGACTTCAAATAACTTGTGAAAACAGCGGTATTTAATTAAGATCCAGTTAGAGAAAATATCCTCTAGCAAAGTTCTGGAACACCACAAATGTCTTAAATGCGTTACGGTTCAGTTAGAATAGCATAATAGTTATATCAACCTCTGTATGTAGCCAACAACTGACTGACAAATAAAAATACATTACCCTAATATTTCAAGAATGTTTATTATTGTTGTTCACATTGCACCGAAGAGTAATCTAGTAATGAAATAAACGTAGAGATAAACGTTCTTTTCTCAAACGAATCAAATTAAATACATTTTGAAACAGAAATGGACAACATTTAAAAAGTGCTTCTTAAAGTAAATTGGCTTAAAAAAAAGTCTACAGTGCACAAATTTGATCTTTGCGTTTCCTTTGTACGTACATTCTCCCTCAAAGACAAAGTGGTTAAAATAAGACTACCGTAAATGCGAGAAAAGTTGCGCGAGTTAAAACAAAACTACCGTAAATGCAAGAAACGTTTAAATCAAATAGAGACGGTTTGTAAAAATCGAATTATGCATGCTTTGGGTCTGTATATAAAGGCATCTATTTGGGTTTTAGGACCCAAAGCCTGGAAAGTTGCAAAAATGTCAAAGTCGTGTGGGTTTTGCTAGTAATAAATCTAAAAAATATGAGCAGCAAAATAATGCATAAATTATTATTTAAAATGTCACGTCTTTATCTGGAAATATAAATAACAGTATAGATAACACTGCTTCAGGTTTGTAGGTAGTTCTGGAGAATTGGTTGTCCCCTAAAAAATGGAAACACCTTTGCTCGGACATCTTTCCGCGTCGTTGTGAGGACATTTGTAACACATCGTTTTCAGTTTTTAAGGCAACTATTGTCCCTGTAAAATACTTAACAACCTGAAATTTGGCATTTTTGTGAATTTTGGAGGGCATATGAGGACTGGAATTCACCCTGGAACAAGATGTATGTAATAAAACATTGTCAGTTTTTTGTGAAAAGTAAAAATATTTGCATTTGGTTACCAAGGTTACCATCAGGTAAATGTTACTGAAGCATCAGGTCCAGGACCAGTATTATCTGGGACGGCTTTTTCCAGCAAACTGTTGTGATGCTGAACTCTCCTTAATTACTCTTCCTGCTCTTACATCCTATATTTTGGTAGGAAAGGTCTTCTTTCAAAAATGTCAAACTAATTTGCACCATGAATATTTATATTAAAACAAATATTTACATTCAACATTTAGGAATATTACAGCATGCTTTGTGTGTTTACTATACTTATATACTATATACTGTACTCAGTATGTAAAAGTAAAAGTCTCTTGTTTCTTATTTAAACACTGCACACTGTCCTTCTACTTACGCTCCTTTAAACGCCCTCCAAAGTGAAGATTTTTCAAAACGCTGGATTTTGTGGATACGTGTAAGTGAAAGGCCCAAACGTATAAAAATATCCACGTACATGTATACAGGCCCTTAGGCATGATGGGAGTCAATGCAAGGACCTCACGAAGACAGCAAGACTTGAGTGTGAGTGTTTGTGCGTTTGTGTGTGCACGTGTATGCATGTTTGAGGGGTGATAAATTCCTCCAGCATAGCATTTCAGATGGGACACATTCCTCATTGCTCCGTGACTCCGTTCGGCTCCCGCCTGGCATGTGGTCCGAGAATCTGACCGGCTCGGCCCTCGCGGGGCTGAACAACCGAGCCGGGGGCAAATATTTCAACCGAGATCTATTTCAGTTCCAGCTTCATAAAGCACGACACGATGAAGGTCAGCACTCGGCCTGTCTCTCTACTGGAGACTGCGATCATCGTTCGCAGTCTCCATCACGATCAACAAATAAAAGGCAGTTGGCGGTGTAACGGTTGGGTGTTCACTCCATGATCGGAAGGTTGCCGGTTTGAGTACCAGACCGGTAAAGTTACCACCGAAGTACACCCCGGGAGCTGTCCATGTCAGCTGTCCCACTGTTCGTTTATGGATGGGTCAGATGCAGAGGTCACATTTTGTTGTGGTGCCGTGATGCTGTGGTGTGTTCATAATGACAAATACTCACTTTTAAACAGAGATTTTTGGCATAATCGCTTTGCGCTTACAAGAGGTCAATCTGAGGCTATTCATTGGTTGCCACTTCAGCAGAATGAGTAGCATGAGAAAAATTAAGATGCGATAAGAAAAAGTTCAGCTGAAAAGCTCGATCAAATCAACCGTAGAAATCAAAGCTAATAGACACTTTCTGTATAAGTTTAGAGTTTCTATTAAAAATTTGTGAACGTTAGTTAAACATTCGTGAATTCGTTAAATTCATTTACAGGGTAACTGTTTAAAGCGGCCACAAGATCCCATTCCTTGTGAGCAACATTAGTAGCAAGTAGGGTCGGGTACCGAGCTTGGTACTTTTAAAGGTATCGGCCGAATGATGTCGGTACTACCGGTGCCAAATTTAGGTACATTTGCGCGCTTATCAGTAGCGCCATGCACAAGCTGAGTGGGACATACGGAACAGGGTGAAAGGTTTAAATCAATCAGCAGTTACCTCAGCGTTTTAATGCAGTTTACATTTACAGCAGCAATAGGATAGAAGTAGATAGATATTCACTGCAGTTAAATTTCCATTTGCGCTGGGCTCGTCAACGTCACTTCTCTCTCAGACAATCCCCCCTGAAGCCAGAGTCGACACCGAGAACGTCGAATCTACAGCGTCAAGTTGCACTGCAGCTTAGGTTATTAGTGATCTATCTGTTTTAGTTATTGTTTTGGGATATTTTTATAAAAACGGTAATACATTTATATTGTAGTTGTAACACTAGAAAGGTTCGAAATTATCTTGGGACTTATTTACTTTTTCTGTATTTTGTATGTTGATACAAACAAGATATGACAAATTCAGAGCAAGGTATCGAAAATGAAGTACCGTTGAGTATCGATACCGAACACCAGGTATCGGTACCGATATAGGTTCAAATGTGAAAGGTACCCAACCCTAGTGGCAAGTGACTATGAAAAAGCAAAAAATGTAAAAAATTAAGATGTAAAGAAAAATTAAGAAGTACTAAGACATTGCAATGCATTAGTATACTAAACATGATGCGAATTGATGTGTATAACAAAAAAAACACACGGGTTACCAACAGATTTAACACAAGAGCGTTAAATACTACACACCAGCATTAAAAAAGTGCTAAATGGTTGACACGTTTTGAGGTTGGAATAAAGAGAAAATCTCGTTGTAAATTAACACCAACTTTTTTCTACATTTTTATGTTCATTTAACACTTTACTTTTGCAGTACATCATCCTCATTTTCTCTCACGCTACCATTTTTAGCTGCTTTTCCTAGAAAACAGGAGCCTTCTCGTCTCCTCAAAACACTTTCTACAGGGGCATCGAACCCTCAGTGGTCGTCTCTCCGATTTGTTTCCCCTCCAGGCCCCCACCCCGGTGTCAGGAAACGCTCCAGCGCCAACTAATCAGCCCGGAATCGACTCCCACCACCAACCACTCTGTGCCCCCCACACGCCGTCAAATTAGCCTTGAACGCTTCCTTCCATTAACCTAAAGAGAAGAGAGGGAACGAGTCCAGGCTTTCATTCCTCTCTATCTCTCTCTCTCGCGGCTATTTTCGGTCCGTTTAAACCAGGACACCTGCAGAGGGAAAGACTCTGGGAACGTGACGAGAAGGAGAAGAAAGAAAAAAGAAAAAAGAGAAAGAAGAAAAATGTGATGATTCACAGCCCAGGTGTAAAGGCCTGCAGTTAAGCCAGAGGGGCACAGTGCAATGCATTTTGGGTTTTCTACCTGCATGTGTTGGAGTGTGTTGGACGAAATTATGCACTTGTACCCTTTTTGGAGAGGCCGAACGTGCTCACGCATGCCCCCCACTCCAGCTTTTCAATGCCACTTTTCCTTGGGTCACTAACCTGAGAACGACCCAGTGCAGAATCCAAAAAGGAGAGTCTTGTAAACCAGAATTGGGCTAAAAGCCTGCAGCACAACTTCCCTCATGGTCTTACCCAAATTCTAGTTTTCAAGGTTCCATCTTTTTTGGATTATGCCATGGACGAGCCACCTTCAGTGTTAGCTTGTTCTTGGGTCAAGACTAACATGAGTCCCACTCAGTGCAGAATCCAAATCTTGTCTTGGAAACCAGAGCTGAAGTAAAACCATGGTGCAACAACCAACACTGGGGTGAAACCACGCAGCAAAACTTACCAAAAGCTTGTACTCCAGCTCTGGTTTTCAGTATCACTTTGTGTTTGATCAATAACGTGAGAACGTGAGACTGACCCAGTGCAGAATCCAAAAATAGAGGAGCTCAGAAAACCAGAATTGGGGTAAAACCATGTAACGAAAACCTACTGCATGTTTTTATTCCAATTCTGGTTTTCGGGACATTTTTGGATACTGTGGTGCATTGGTCAACCCGCTCAAGCCTCAAAACATCACTTTTTCTAGGTTCAATAACATGAGAACGACCCAGAGCAAATTCCAAACATAGGGAGTCTTGTCATGTAGCAAACACTAAAACTGAGGTTAATCCGTACGGCAAAACTTACTGAAGGGTTACTGTTTTCCGATTTTGGTTTTCAAGACTCCATTTTTTGGATTCTGCCCAGGGTCAGGTGAGCTGCTCCAACCGTCAGTGTCACTTTGTCTTGGATTAATAATGTGAAAGTGACTCAATGCAGAATGCAAAGAAGAGAGTGCAAATGCAAACCAGAATTGGGGTAAAACCACGCAGCACAGTTTACTACAGAACCCAAAATGGGACAGAGTGAGATTGCGCAGATTAGAAGCAGACCCTCAGTCAAAGGTACAGCGGTCAGAGGTCAGTGATCAACTCCAGCCAACGTCAAAGCAGAAAATTCTCACAAAGTTCCTGTTACAACCGGTAGCACTAAGAAGACAAAAAAAGGAATGGCAGGACGCCTCAAGCATGTCCCATAATCCTAAACCACAAGAGAGGTGAACTTGGTGCAGCCTCTTTTTTTTTTTTACACAATCCCATCTATCTCTCACTCGCTCCCTTCCTCCCTTCTGCACTCATCCTCAATCTGTCTCACCGCCGATCGCTCCAGAGAAATAAGAAGATCGCTCGAGTGCCTACCTTTCCAAGTATTTCTCAGAGAAATCCACCATTGTTTGGAACATCTGTGTGTGAGTAAGTGTGTGTGAGTTGGTTGCAGGGTCTCCCGTAGCAGGGGGATGTGGGGCAGGAGGGGCGGCTAAAGTCACATTCCTCTGGCCCTGCCGAATGCCTCGACGCCTTTTTAAAGGCCGGGGAGGGGGACGGAGGCGGGTTCGGAGCTGCACCAATCAGCGGCCGGCTTTCGGGGACCACAGGCTCCTCTGCATTGGGTGTGTGTGGGTTTGTTTACTGCTTGTAAATGGTCATTAATCAGGTTCGGACATGGAGGTGGAGAATGGGACAGAAGATGAATGAGTTAATGTCTCTGTCTTCAGATAAAAATGACAAAAAGGAAGTAATTACATAAACTCCAAATGAATTAATGAATAAATAAGTATATAAATAAACTAAATAAGTTTAAATTGGCCCGTCTTGGCCTAGCTCAATGTTCTGTAATTATATTTATTTCCAACTTAGTTATTTTACATTTGTAAAGTTGGATGTTTATTTATTTTATTACGACCTGCTTTTACTCACAAACAGTACTTTTTACTTGAGTGCATCACTGTATGATAAAATTAATAAAAGGCATTATTACATTTATTATTAATATTTTGTCACATTTTGCTCGTCATTAAAGATTTTCTCGGCCAAAAAACCAAAATAATTGTACATTTTAATTTTAATGCTAGTTTTATAGAAGACATTTGTAGAAGACCATTAATTGATAAAAATTACAGTGCCAATGTAAGTTTGTAATCTGTATTGCAAATTTACTTGCGCTACGGCAGGTTTGAAAAAAACACTTGAACATACAACAGCGTTGTTACGTAGTTATTACACCGCTTTATTACAGGATGTAAAATGGTGTCTCTGGGTTTGTAGAGCTTTGGGGTATTCAGGCAGAAGAACTTCCAGCCTCCCACAGAGCAGAGACAAACAAATCAGTAACTCAGAGGCTACCTACTGCTAAATCAATGCCGAATTTTAAACCTGGGGTTCTTGAAGCTCCTCACCTCTGATCCAAAAGGCTTCTTGAAGAAGCAAGAAGCCCTCAAGAACTCTTTCGGGTGAGAGATAAAACATCTTCAAGGACTTCAAGGTCAGCTGCCTTCCATTCAAGCTCTCAAGACTCAAGACTGACATGTCCTGGATGGTGAGCACCTACACAGATGTGTGTGTGTGTGAAGTGCCGAATTCCAATTCCATCAGCCGTCTCTGAACTATGAGCTAAACGTGACTCGTGCACAAAGCGACCGCCAGCAATTCCAGGGATCCAGGAGCAGCTGTTGTACCTGGGACATGAAGCCTGTGGCCAGTGCTGACAGACGAGGCTTTAAACTGGAACTGCATCCGCTGTTAAATAGGAAACCAGCTGTTTCATCTCCCCGAGGCAATTAAGTCAAAGGTCCCGCCATACCCCGGCCAGTCGAATGTTTAGACTCCTGTCATCTGGCTATTTTTTGTATCTGATCTGCAATCAGTTGCCTTCTGGTGTATGTCTGGCTTTATTATTGTATCCTAACCTGATCTTTAAATAAAGACGAGTTCCTACAAAGGCAAATCATCTGTGTTAGTTCGTCAACACCTAATGAATCCAGAACAATTGAAATCAAATAAATAGCATTTTTTCCCTGGTATTTCCAATCCTACTCCAAAGAAATCTACTGCTGAACCTGTGCCACAAAAAGTTATTCCATCCCCATTTGTGTTTTTTAAATATTTCCCGCTGTACAGTGCTCATTGAAAAAGATTCAACATTTACAACACGGGTAAAATTAGCGAGTACGCGCCGATCCCCAACAGCGAAGACGGTCGGGGCGACCTTTTCCGTAGGAGGTACCGCTAACAACAATGTCAGATTTAACTTGTGCTTCATGAACAAGTGGATGTGATTGTTATTCTTAGAAAGAACTGAACATTAGTTGGTCGAAAGGGTGCATGAGTCACAAAAGCTCTCTGTCACACAGGGTCGGACCGGCATGTGCAGGACGGCTAATCGGCGAGGAGAGAGAGAGAGGGGGAGAGAGAGTATTGAGTGTGCCAATTTGTGCCCGTTGGTGCAGGACTGTGGCATGGCACAGACCGAAAGTCTAGACCCTTAACCAAGGCTTAACAAAGGAATGCCAGATACTCGACTGTTTTAAGTTTTCAACTTCTAGAGAAACAGAGTCTTTACCAAACTGGATGTGAACCACCATAAAGTGCGCCCTCTGGTGTTGTGGAGGGAGAGCGCAGTTTCCGCTATTTTCAAGTATCAACAGGTTTCAAGGTTCAAATGTTGAAATGTGAACTCTGAAAGAAGTGGATGGAGTGGATCGGCACACGCTAGGAAAAGCTATGAGCAATTTGGTAGGGGTGCACGATTCAGAAAATCTCACCATTCGATTCAAAATCAGTTGACAATTCATAAGCGTTTCACGATTCATAAACAATTCACGATTCAATACATACAGTAGATGAATTTGTTTCCAGCTTGCTGTCACTTTTCCCATTTGACTGTGAAAGGTCAACAAAAAAAAATCACACTACATATAATGCATATGTACACATACTGTCTGCATTTGCCTCACGCTCACACGAAGGAGGTCTATTTTGACAGACTTCGACATTGAGTCATCTATAGGATTGGCGAGCTGAACTCGTGTTGAGGAAGACGTTAACTAGTGCCATTAGGTCAGCTGAAAAATATGAATCATTTTCTTAGAGGAATGCATGAATCGATTTTCATTCATTCATTATCTGAACCGCTTAATCCCAACTGGGGTCGCGGTGGAACCAGAGCCTATCCTGGGTAGGGGTGTAACGATATTACAAACCGAACCGAAATATCGCGATACACCAACCACGATACGTATCGCGAAACTCTCGTGGCGTACCGCGGTACTCTCACGCCCCCTGCTGCCCATTGTTGAGGTTAACGTCACTTGTCTCTAACTAATTTAACCAATTTAAACACATCTTTATTTTATCACATTTGATTAAATTGTATTAGTAATGATGAGCTTTTGTTCTAAATTTTGTTCTAAATATTATATTCTAAAGTCAGTATTTTCCAAGTGCATGTCATGTCATGTGACTTGAGTGAGCGATCACACTCGGTTACTACTGTATACGCAGGATGGCTGCTTCGCATAGTATTGAGATTGCAGATCCCCCAGACACATTTAAGTCGCCTGTGTGGGAACATTTTGGTTTTCCAGTGGAGTACAGGAATGGAATTCGTGTCGTAGACAAAGCGCACACTATCTGTCGTAACTGTTTCACGAAACTTACTTATACGACAGGAAACACTTCTAATATGCAAGCGCATCTCCGGAGACATCACCCCAACATTGATATCAGTGGCACACGTAAGAAGCCTCAAAAACAGGAAACCTTTCCCACTGCCTTTAGAATGAAACTACAAGCTAATGCCGAGCGTGCTCAAACAATCACGAAGGCAATAGGTGTTTTCATGGCGTTAGATATGCGGCCGTTTTCCGTTGTTGAGAACGACGGATTCACACATTTGCTAAGTGTGTTGGAGCCCAGATACCAATTACCGAGCCGACCGCATTTCAGTCAGAATGTGCTGCCTCAACTTTACAGCGAAGTAAGAGCCAAACTAGTGGAGGACCTGAGCAATGTAAAATTCATTGCTTTAACTACCGACGGATGGACCTCCCGTGCAACACAGTCTTTCATGACGATCACAGCACACTACATTACAGACAACTGGGTCATTAAAAATCCCGTTCTGCAGACACGCGCTGTCTATGAAAGCCACACAAGTGATCATCTGTCGGAAATACTACGGGCAGCTGTAGCAGAGTGGAAAATCGAAAGAGAAAATGCCACTATTCCTGTGACAACAGATAACGCTAAAAATATTGTTAATGCAGTTGAAGTAGCCGGATTTTCACCAAATATTCGCTGTTTCGCGCATACAGTTAATCTGGCTACACAGAAGGGAATGGGCGTTAACCAAATGTCGCGGCTTTTAGGCAGAGTACGAAAGGTGGTCACTTTTTTCCATCGTAGCACTACTGCTGCAGCAGTTCTTAAGGACAAACAAGAGATGCTCCAACTGCCTCCACACAAGCTGATTCAGGATGTTTCCACCAGGTGGAACTCCAGCTATGACATGCTTGAGCGTTACCTTGAACAGCAGGCTGCTGTTTTCTCTGCACTTACAGACAGGAGCATTAAGAGAAACATTAAGGACATTGTTACTCTGTCTGATGAAGATGTAAAATTAGCTGAGGACATCATTCAGGTTCTTAAACCCATGAAAATGGTTACAACTCTGTTGAGCACAGAACAGCTGCCAACCGTTTCAATGATAATGCCACTGAAACACACCATCCTGGAATCTATGAAAGTGAGTGACACAGATACAACAGTTGTTAAAGATGTCAAACATGGCATTGTGTCCGACTTCATCAACAGATACCCAGAATCTGACTCAATACTTGTGCAGTTTCTTCATATAAGCACTGCACTTGATCCACGCTTTAAATCTCTGCCCTTTCTGGATGAGACCATGCGCAGCAACATCTTTAACAGCCTGATGGAGAAGATTCTGGAGTACCATCCCCAGCAGGTATTATTATTATTATTATTATTATTATTAGTTTAATCCAAACTTATTTTTTAAATTTCATTTCTTGTACTATTTAGTTTCACACAAAACTGCGATGTATTTTACTGGTGAATATGTCAGGTAAAAACCACTTTACAAACACAGTATATGTATATTTTTTCATTAATTTAAACGGAAACCTATCTATCTAAATGAAAACTTAGATAATCAAAAATGAGCATCACTATGTTTGTTTTTCGTAGTTCTATTTGTTTGACATAAACTGCAATTAGCAGTATTGCCTTGAAACTATTTTGTGGCTTTTTCCTTGCTAGGCCCAGGTCTCAGAGGAGCAGTTAGATATGGCATCCATCAGTGGTGATCCTCCAGCCAAAAAGGCACCAATCTCTGAACTGTTTGGAAAGTTATTTCCAGTGGAGCCGAGCACTCCTACACCCAAGTCTCCATCTCAAATGGTGAAAGAAGAGGTTGCGTGTTATAGGCAAGTGCCAACTCTTCCAGTGGAGTCAAATCCACTTGCATGGTGGAAGGACAACGAGAGCCAGTTTCCTCATGTAGCCAAGTTGGCTAAATGCTACCTTGGAGTCCCAGCGACATCTGTCCCCAGTGAGAGGGTGTTCTCTACAGCGGGGGACATTGTTACAGCACAGAGATCAAGCCTCTCACCTGAGAATGTGGACATTATGGTGTTTTTGAAGAAGAACTTAAAACTTAATTGAATATTCCAAATGTCCTTAGAGAGGACAAGCCTGTTTATCTTTCAGTAGTCTACACTGCAGTTATTTATTTAATTTTAGTTTACTTAGTTAAGATGGCTGCACTAAAGAGAATTGTTTTTTTCTGACTAGTCTATATTGGAGGTATTTATTTAATTTTTGTTGTTTACTCAGGTATCCTGACTGTACTAAAAATGTGATGGCAAAGTTAATAAAGAAAAAGTTTAGTTGTTCTTGTTATTAAGTGAATCTATTGTTCCTTAGCATTGCTGTTAAGATGACATCAACCCTAACCCCACAGCAAACAGAAACCGAACCGAACCGAACCGTGGCTCCAAAACCGTGAACCGAACCGAATCGTGCCTTTGGTGTATCGTTACACCCCTAATCCTGGGTAACATACGGGCGCAAGGCGGGGAACAACCCTGGGTAGGCACCCACACACAGCAGGCACACACACTCACACAATCACACTCACATTCACACCTTACGAGTCTCCAGTTAACCTATATAGCATGCTTTTTTGGACTGTGGAGGAAACCGGAGCACCCGGAGGAAACCCACGCAAACACGGGGAGAGTGCGCAAACTCCACACAGAAAGGCCCCAAGGCCGACCCAGGGTTCAAACCCAGGATCTTCTCGCTGTGAGGCACATTGCCTTCTAGTGCTAAATTATACTGGAAGTCTTTGTTACTGAGTAACTTAATGTACAGCTGTGATTTTGCTCTAAGACTTGGGCTATCTGAGGTGATGCTAAGTTGTGTTATGAAACGTATAAATGTTATAAATGTACCGCTTAGTTACCTGTGAGCAAAAACATTGTCTTGAGGCAAAACACCCAGGTCACTGCTGCTTAACATATTGTTGGTAGTGCAATGGTAAGGGAGTTAAGCCTGTGATTGGAGCATCACTGGTTCAAATCCTAGACTGCTAAAGGAACCAGAAAGGTATCAATGAGCAAGAACCAATTACTGCTTCCTGGATGTTGGCAGAACATCCACTTTTACAAAGATTCATTCATTCATTCATTTATTATCTGAACTGCTTAATCTCAACTGGGATTGCTGGGGGACTGGAGCCTATCCTGGGAACTATGGGCACAAGGCAGGGAACAACCGTGGAAGGCGCCAACACACCGCATACCTCCTCCCTCATAACTATGTTTTACGCTGCTCCGAACTGCTCTCTAGTGGATGTGTTGCAAGACAGCTACTCAACAATGGTAGTGTAGTGGTTAGAAAGTTGCCCATATGATCGGAAGGTCACCGGTTCAAATACCAGACCAATAAAGGTATCACTGAGGTACTGTGCCCTAGAATTGAGGCCATGGATGGTGTAACTGCAGGAGTTGCATTTCACTGTGGTGTGCTAATGGTAACTGATAATTTTTTACTTCCATCCATGCCAACATTGGAATAGACGCCTGGAAAAGCACCAACCCAAAGTCGTGCTAAATCTTAGATATTTTGTGTCTGTGGTTTCATTTTGGTCTGGGCAACGGCTCACTGACATTGACGATTCAAAGCTAAACATTTCCATCCCTCACTTTTAATACAAAAACAACCTGCAAATTCGAACGAATCGCCGCCGGCGGCTCAGGTACATGGGGTAGACATAAATAAATAGAGTCAGAACGTTCCGGCACTTGCGTGTACAGCAAATTGAGTTATTGTGATCAGGATGAAATTGCTAAAACATGGAACTTTGCGCCACTCCAAACAGAAACTAGAACGAAACACAAGAGCGGTTACTTGATGCTGACTGATGCGAGGTGTCGGTGGACGTTATGGCAACATGCTGTCCAAACGCACGCCAAGCGCAGTGGTTTTACAGCATCACAATGACGTATTGTAGTATGTGTCTGCCACAAAATATCAGATGGGAAAGGTTAAGAAAACAGCGGTGGATCCCTTTATGGAGTGTGAGGAAGAGAGGAAAGAGATTACAGTAATAAATCTCAGATTGGAGAGGAGACTACAGATGTATGTCTCTGCTGAGTGCAATAGATAGACGTGAGTGTGTGTGTGTGTGTGTGTGTTTCTTTGCCCTTACACAGTCTTTGGAGTTGGAGTCGGCCCAATGACAAACAATACTCACAACCCTACCATTACTATACAACACAAATAACACAAATAACCAAATAACCTTACCAACCTGTCTTCACACACACACACACACACACACACAAACACACACACACACTACTACTAACTACCTCTATACCACATCACACAATTTCATCAGTCACACCAACCCGTCAACACAAAGAGCAACAGTTGTTTAACCTTATCAGCACAAATACAAACACACTACTAACAATCTCATCACAGATTCCACATACACACACACACACACACACACTACTTACAGCCTCACAATACTTATAGAATAGTACCAATCCATTGATACACATTACTTACTTTGTAGAATCCTTCAAGCTCATCCTGCTCAACACTACACACCACGTATAGAATCCACTCTCAATCCACTTCCACACACAACTCACAATCTCATCGACCAATCCACACACACACTACTCACTTCACCCACACAACACAACACACCACTCACAATCACATCAGCAAAACACAACACACCACTCCGCTGACACTGATTACTGCATTGATACAACATCTCCCCTTCCCAATGAAATACAATTCCAGACTTCCTCCCCCACTTGGGGCCCTGTTAAGTCAGTCCCACCTTTCACCCCAATACTACACCTGAGGGCAAGTGTGAATGACAACTACCAAATTATAATGAGGGCTAGATGACTGGATGGACCAGAGGATCTCCAAAACTGCAGCAGCTCTTATGTGAGGTTCTCACTCTGCAGCGCTCAGGAACTACCAAAAGGGGTCCAAGAAAGAAAAACTGGTTGACTGAAGGTGACGGATGGCCAAGACTCATTGATATAGAAGACTGGACTGTGTTGTCTGAGCCAATAGAAGAGCTACTGTAGCTCAAAATGCTGAAAATGTTCTGAGAGAAAGGAGTCGGAACACGCGATGCATCACAGTTTGTCTTTATATTCATGTACCTGCACGATATGAGGCAGGTGGTCGTAATGTTGTGAACAACTGGTACACACACTACTCACAACCTCACCAGCAAAACATACTACTCACGACCTTCATATACACAACACAACCGCCTAAGTACAACATACAAAGCTACAACACAGATACACACACCAGCTAGGTGTGTGTGTGGTGTGTTCATGCGTACCTGTGTGAGTCCAGCAATGCAACTGGCTGCTGCTAAACCGAATTAAATGAAAAAGACAACTTCTTAGGAAATGCTTTAGAACATGATTTCATTGTGGTGTAACACACAATAAAGTGCCTGGAGCTACACACAAACACTGAAACACACTCTCACACACAGATGCATGATGCCTGTCAGAGACAGCTGAAACAACACAGTGTTCGCAGCTGCAAGTATAGGCTATACTTGTGTGCATGTGCGTGTGTGTGTGTTTGTGTGACACCATTGTCTCAATCACAATGAGTTACACGTGATCCATTTGGGCTTTGTCCAAGCATAACGTTGCTTCACACTGTCCAGCATCGGCTCCCCTAATAGTGTAGTCTGCTTCTCTCCATTAAAGGAGGCGCTGGACTGATCAGAGATCAGCTTATAAAACCAACATGCTTTAGCACCAGAGATGCTTTGACCCTTCAAATTCTATGCATAAGCTTATCTGGATATTCCATCGTTGGTCATCATTGTTAAATGTCATTTTTGATGACCTTTGCCCTCAACCACTTTGGGAAAACCAATCCAGACGTTTCTTCACGTATGAATGAACTGTGATCAAACCATGACTTTGTTCTTTTCTTTTTTTACTCTTTTCCTTACTCATTCACACTGAGACTGAGGAGGTGCTAACGTGTGACCCTTTGATTAGCATGCCAGTGACACTTGACAATCAGTAGTTGATAAAGCTTTTGTCAGCTTAACATGAAGACCCCCCTCCTTCCCCACACTCTTCACACCTCTATGAGAGAGAGTGATAAAGGAGGGTGAGAGTGAGGGAGGGACATAGATAGAGAGAGTCAACTACCTTCAGCCATTCCACTTCCTCACACTCATAAAGCCTAAACTCATCCAAAGCCCGGAAGTGACAACACACACAGACACACACACTCCCAATGATATTTACTGTTTATTTGTTCCAACATGTCTGTGAGACATGCCCATATTGAAACGGAAAATGAGAAATTAAAATAAACAAATATAGCAAAGAACAATGGGCCTCATTCACTTTGGGTTTCCTTCAATTGTACTAAAACTATTTAAATGTCTTAACGTTCTTAAGAACAAATTTCCTACATGACACAGAAATGTACAGAAAGCTACATATGAATAGATTTTGAGGGAAACTTTCTTTCCCAACATCTAAACTTGTTGAAGCTGGTTAAAATCCTCCAAGGTATTAGCTTAATCTCAAATCACCGCTCCTACTTAGCATGTTGTTTGGGTATCAGCTCTGTGGAATTTTAGTTGCTAAAACCTGGGAACTATGTACTTCACAAAGGCTAAAAATCTCAAAACCACCCATGTTCACTTGCTCCATTAGCTTTCAGTTATTGTTAGCTACATTAGCTTTTTTCTGAGTGCATTAGCTAAGTTGGCTAAGCTACCTGTGGTGCTACTTGGCCTGTTAGCAATCAATTATTCTTAGTCACAATGACAACTGTCTCAACTGTTTCAAAAGTTTTGCTGTAAAAAGGACTTCTGTTCCTAGTTTTCTTCTTCGACCTCAATGAGCTAAATTGTAGATTAATCGTCTCTATTTTAGCAAGTGTGTTGTTGTGTAAAGATTTTCTGTTCCTCTTTAGACCTGGAGTCTTCTAGGAAGCATGACAGCTTCTACTTCAACTTGAAAAATGAAGGATAAATGGCCTCTCTGTTGGCTATTCTAGCTCAATTTAACTAGATAACCAGAAAGACAGCAAGTTTCCTTAAAGGAAAAAAACAACCGCCATTGATTTTTGGACATTTTATGAAGGTAGTTTGCTAGCCATTGCTATCTTGATGACTTCTTAAACTGGCCAAGCGGTAAAAACATGGCTTAAGCTGGTACACCAATTACAGTTAGAATGAGGTTTGTCAAGTATGTTGTGAGATCCAAAGAATTTGCTTTGGCGGTTGTTGCTGAGGCATTAAAAGTGAAAAAGATTTTTTAAAATATATGTCAATGTGCAGATTGAAAAATGAACATATTTAAAGAGAGAGCAAGGATACAGTTAATATAGTTAGGATTTACCTGAACAGAACACGGAATGGGGACATGACATGAACATACCGGAAGTAGAGGATACCAGTTTAAAAACCTTCAACCAGATCTTTTTTTGTAGAGATAGCATAAAAAAATGGACTTACAAGTTTTTGGATTTCTTCTTCTTGCTTCGGTCGCGGCCCTCGTCACAGCTGCACTCAGATCCGGCGCTCAGCTGTGAGGAGAGGAAGAGGAGAAGAACGCTCGGCATTATCCACAGAGGACAGCATCAGGGATGACAAAAAATGGCCAGAGAACCGGAGAAGAGTCTGGGCTAGTCCCAATCCTGAGAGGCGTAATCCATAAGAACACCAAGTATAGTCCTGGATGTAGTGTTGAGTGTGTGTGTGTGTGTGTGTGTGTCACAGTTGGTACTGTGAATATGTGTGTGAAGCTGAGAATCTGTGAAAACACTGGATAAACCTAAACCTCAACCTCAAGTCTTTCCTAGCGGTGAGTGTTTGAGTTCTTTAGGGTAGAATGTGAGTGTGTGTATGTGTGAGTAACAGACACAGAAAGGGACCCCTGTGAGTGTGTGTGTGTGTGGGAGTGTGATTGCTTCTATTGGTACAATGCCGGTCTCAAAGATTAAAAGTGGAGGCTTGGACCTGGGAGTCATGTTACCTTCCTGTCTTTCCTGCATTCTGACTGGCTGACTGGACCTTAGAGGAAGGATGGGGGGAGAAAGGCCAGTCTGAGAGTCCCTGGGCTGGGGTTAGGGGGCAGGGGTGTTCCGTGGCAGTTTGTGCTTTGTGTGTGGAGGTAAAGAACCAAGCTGAGAAAGAATGAGCCATTGTGTTGGAGAGTGGAAGGTGTTTCACTTATGACCTGGAGCCTCGACCTGGATATGGCCATACATGGAGTTTAGAGCCTGCTATCAGGAAGGACAATAAGTGGCTGCTCAGTATAAAGAATTAAATAAATGTTTTGTTCCTCATTTGATGGTGTTGGAGCTTGGTATTCTAGCTGTCAAAGCTTTGAGATTTTACCAAAATCACTAGGCTTCTCAACAACAGCCCCAAATATCTCAGTGGCCTTTAAAAGATTCGAACATGGGTGTTGACCTTTTCATCTGATTCTTGGTCCAGCTGCTTATTTAACAATAATAGATAAAAGAGAGAGAGTGTATATATATATAGATATATAGATAAAAACTCGATCTCGGATCAGCACAACAAAAAGTTTCTAAACCAACAGGCTGACAGTTAATAAGGATCTGCTTCTTTGATTCATTTAGATTAAGCATTGAGCGATTATTTGTTGTTGAGAATAATAATTCATTGACCACAGCACACATTGTGTACCACAACCAAATGTGACCTCTGCACTTGACTTACCCATGAAGGAGTAGTGGGCAGCCTGGCAGCACCCAAAAGAAGCAGGGCTCTGAGGATTTGCATTTTGCTCATGAGTACCTAAGTGGTACCTTTACCGGTCTGGGACTTTCAGCAAACTTCTGATCACGGGGCCAACTCCCTAACCGTTACGCTACCAACTGCCCTGCGATAATTATTTTCTTATTCATATATTGTAGATGTTTTGAAATCTTTAAAATTACCCATTCCACTTTCTTGAAGGATATAAATGGTTAGCTGATTCAGCCGATTAGCTGACAAACATTAGCAGATTAGAGATTATGTTCCGGCTAGGCATAATAGATAGTCTTATAATCTTGGATTGTTGTCATTTCCTTAAGACTGGAAGATCTAAATGTTCACAGGGTCAATAAAATCAATAAGTCGGACAGTAAAAAGAACTAGATAACATCATTTCTGAAATAAATTAATACCCATAGTGTCCAGCTCAGTGACATTTGAGTTATATTTTTACGGTTAAATTCACGACCGACATTGAGGCAACTCCCTGGAGCAACTAGATTTAAGGATCTTGCTTTTAGGAGGAAATGGTGGTAGCTCTGCTATTACGGCGAAACTGGATTTTGAAACCACAACCTCTGGTTTGTTAGTGAAATGCTTCCAGACCACCAAACCCACCAGCACAAGAGACTACACAAGGTAACGTTATGTAAGATCTGGACGTACAGACAGGGTTTCTAAACAGAATTGGGACTTGCTATAAATAAATCAAGGCCATATCTATGAAGCGATCATGTACACTGCAATTAATCTTACTTCAACAGTCTAATCATGTTGGCTACACATTTTAATCTGTACAGTCACACAGCCAGTAAAAACCCCACGAAACCATCACTTCTGGAAACTACCACCTCCTTCACACACACACACATACACACACATACTCTATCCCTACTAAACACTTCATAAAGTCACGTCGCAGGTCCCGGCAAGGTACGGAGGTTCTAAAAGGTCTGGAGTTTCACCTACACAAGTCTCTATACAACATAAACACACATGCCCATACTCTCTCACACACACACACACACACACACAGTCGGCTCATTAAGCAAACAGAGACCGTCGCTAGCATACGCTAAGCGCTAGGTACACAAACACTTGATGACACACGGTGCAAAATGTTACAGAGGGAGTAAAGGGCAAAAACACAGGCAGGTCGCCACGCTAAAAAGTTCACAAAAATTAGGTGACCGTTTCCAGCAGACTGGATGCATATGCATGTGTTACTGGAAAGAGATACAATAACACCATGGTGCAGTTAAACAGAAATATTGTTATAGGAATGTCGGTCAAAGCGAGGTCCTGATGCATTGAACTCAAGTATGATGTTTCTAAAAGAGAGTTGGGATAGTGATGTTCATGAAATCAACCATCATCAGCTTCTGATTTGGATCTAATTCATCTCAGGGGTAGGTGGTGGTGGTGGTGGTCTAGTGGGGGTGAATTGGCTGTCAAGGATTAGGATGTTTCCTCTGGACCAAAGATTATGGGTTGGAATCCCACGCCCAGCACTACCATCCCTGAGCAAGACCCTTAACCCTTAACTTTGCTCCCTTGGGAGATCATCCCCTGTAATCAAGACAAGGAAGCTAGTGTGGAAAAGAGCACGCCAAAATGTCAATCCCTTTACTGGTAAATTCTCTCCTGTCTCTTGTGCACCTATGTTTTACATGGCAGACGGGCCTGACAAGAATGTAATGTAGTACGTCTTGCACCAATCTGTTTCAAGTCTTTTTTCTTAAGAGTTGAAGATTTAGGAAGTGAAGAAACCAAATAAGCTTATCAGACTTCTCCAGGATTTCAATAATGAATACATCAACTGATAAACGCAATTCAAAGTCAATCTCTGGGAGTTCATTACCGCTCAATTTGACCAATTTCTGTAACTTTTTCCGCAATTATTGACCAAATCTTCTACAAAACGCTTGACACAATCACTTACTTGCAATTAAAAGATGTATGTGATAAAAACGACTCACATTTACCTTCAAAAATAACTAAATTATTAATGGTTAATAAAAATAATAGTGGTTTTGTTGCTTCACTTTAATTAATTGTTAAAGGATCATTATAAAGGGGGACAAAATCACAAATTTTACACAACTTTGACTTTATTGCAACAAAACGCTAAAAGCACAGCAATTTTTTTGAAAAGCTGCCGCAAAATCAGGCATTTTAGGTCACAACAATCTCAAAATATAATACCTAAATCCTGATAATAGGTTTACGCTGTGCACAAAGATGCATTCAATAATATTTATGTATGAATGTTCTTTCATCATTAGTAGATTAGGTTCCACTTCAGAAATAAATCTTAAATAAAACATTGGTGAAGGTCAGAATCTTTGTAAAAAACTGTGTTGATTGTGGGTAGCACGCTTCCTGGTAACCAGGCCCAACCTAGTCGTTTAAAACCTAGTTACACTCTTAATGAGATTGAATACATTTATGAGCTCTTTCTAAATGAAAGGTGTGTAGAGATGTCAGGACCTCAGCAGAGATGGCTTTTACCCTCCAGCAACTGCATCTGAACGGAAAGCATCAGATACCTGAATCCTAACACGGGAAAGGGGGTTAGTGTGTTCGAGGCCGCTATATTTAAGTACAGCAGCTATTATTAGAGCTTGGAACATGAGAAAGACAGTACGTAAAAAAGGAAACAGAAAAACGAGTGCAGGCTGGAAGTTAAACAGCCTTAGAGCTGAACATGTCCTTTCTTTTCTTTCTTTTTTCTTCTTCTTTTCTTTTCTTTTTCTTTTTCTTTCTTTTCTTTTTCTTTTTCTTTGCATCTGGTCTTCTTTCTTTTCTTTAATCCCTCACTTTCTTCTGTTTCTACCTTTTTTCTCCCTTTCGCCTGCTGATGTCTCTCTCTTTCTTTTTCTTTGTCTTTTTTTCTGTCTTCTTCTTTATCCCCCACTTTTCGCTTCTCCTTTGCCCTCTTCCCTCCCTGTCTCTCTCTCTTACTGTCCTTTTCTTTTTCTTTTCTGTCTGTCTTTTCTTTTCTTTTTAATCCCCTCACTTTCTTTTTTGCTTTTTACCTTTTTTTTCTCCCTTTCTCGCCCTCGCTGATGTCTTCCCTTCTTTCTTTTTCTTTGTCTTTTTTTTCGTCTTTTCTTTCATCCCCCAATTTCTTTCGGTTTCTTCCCTTTTGCCCTCTCCTCCCTTCTGTCTCTCTCTTCACTGTTGTCTTTTGTTCTGTCTTTTTTTTGTTCTCTCTCTCTCTCTCTCTCTCTCTCTCTCCCTCTCTCTCTCTCTCTCTCTTCGCTGGAGGAAGTGCATTAAGGTTGTATGGGTGAGTATTTGGGGCAGTGATAAAGCTCTGAGCAGCTTCAGTCTCTTGACGCTGCTCTCTAATGAGCTCCAGCTGCACACGCATCAGCATTCACTCCAACTCCACTATACGCTCACATCTCCTTAAACTGGCCGTGTGTGAGCTTACAGCAGCGTAAACTCCCCCTCCTCAGACAGGCCCCCACTCTTAAAGGGATTCACGTTAAAATGTGGACTCCGGTCAGGTCACTCTTCATTCACTCAGACTTACAGGCAGCAGGGACTTTTTCAGTTTGGGTGGTGTACTGTTGGCTTAACCAAGGACTGTTCAGTAACACAATTATTATTAAATATTACATTAGATATTACATTAAAGATATTCCACCCTCATTTTGGGTGTTTGATGATTAATAATAATAATAATAATAATAATAATAAATTAGTTTTGTTAAATAATTTAGAATTTAAATTAGAATTTAGTATTTGCACTGAATAACTTGCATCAAATCACCTATAATTTAATATGTACAATCACTTGAGCAAATATTATAATTCTATGTGCCAGCGTTATTGATTTTGATGCTGATGTTTATTAGCAATTAAGTATAACTGAATGTTGTAAACTCTGCTATTTGTGTTCGTATGAAAACAAACTGATAGCATGTATAATTAACCTGAGCCGGGCAGAGCTGGCAGCCTTTTCATAAAGCTCTGAGGCTCGTATTGTGCGTATGAGAATACGGCAGATGTTTTGTGATTCAGGTGCTCGCATGCATAGAGTGACGACGCACCACAATAGCAGCTTGTACACAAAACGCTATTGTGAGGAAAAAGATGGACAAGGCAAAATAACGTCCTCATCTGTTGTTACTGACCTCATGCAGCAGCCTCCATTGTGTGGAATACAAACATACACCACATCATGCAACATGAGAGCGTGAATATGCAGCTAAATATAGACACACAAATTTTGCTATCTCTGTGAGCTCCTTTCATTGACGCTTACAATAACTAAATTTAACTTTTTTAGCTGTTTTAATATAAAACCTGAAACTTTTCTATAAAAGCGATCCTCATATACAAAAATGCCCTCCCAAAACCACAACAATTCGACAAATTTCCCATTTCCTTTTCATTTTGGGGACAATTGGTTCCTCACAAACTCCAACAGAAAGCCAGCTCATGAGTCATCAGCAAACCATCTCTACAGAGAGTATAAAGATAGAGGGAAACATGAAAATTTGCTGGTACAAGTCCCGGATTGGTAAAGTTACCACTGAGGTACTCACGAGCAAGGTACCGCCCCCAAGCACTGCCAAAAAAGCTGCCCGTCTGCTCCTTCACGAATGGGTCAAATGCAGAGGTCACATTTCCTTGTGGTGCACTGTGTGCTGTGATGTGTTCACAATGACAAATAATCATTCACTTAAATATTTAAACAAACATTTACTTTCATAAAAAACGCTTAACAGGACAAAAGTGAACACCAAAATTTGTGATGAAATCCAGTTGTTCCACAGTGAAAATGAAAGGTCCAATTTTAGGACCTCAGCACTACCAGCATTGGGCACCTGAGCAAACTTCTCAACCTCAAGTTTCCCCAAAGAGACTCTCCCTGTAATTAGGAAATTTGAGTTTCTCTGGATAAGAGCATCTGGCTGATGTCAATAAATGTAAATGTGCTGACATTTACACAAACATGCAAAATGCCTCAGGTTCTCATATCATTCAGAAGACATTGCGTTCCTCATAAATACCTAAAAAAAACCAGTGGCTATGAGCAGCTTAATCCCTCGCTACATCACGTTCTCACCCACTCAACTCTGTGCTGACCTTTATTCATTGTTCCTTTCAAAAAGCACCTTTTCCTTCCTGCTAATCAGAGCCTTTTACAGGCCACTTCCTCCATTTCCTTTTTCCTTCTTCTCTCGTTCCTCTCTGCTTTATCCAATTCACATAAAATCAAACAGAGCCCAGAGGTGGACATTAATGAAGTAAAAGTACTTTTGAGTGTCGGTGTTTTAGTTGAGTATATTCCTTTACCGGTCTGGAATTGAAACTGGTGACCTTCCAAGCGCGGGGCCAACTACCTGACCATTAAGCTACCATCTGCAACTATATATATACAGTATATGAGTTTTACTCCAAACAAAAACAGATGCAAACAATTTGCACACATTAAACTAAAGAAGCTACTAAATTACTGAACCAAAAGAAACTGAACAGGGAAAGCTGGAGGCAGAGCCAGATATCTGGGAAAACAATGACATATCCATGCGTTATTTCCTTCCATTTAAACAAAAATGGAGATTTTATTTACAGAAAGCGTTCATTTCTGAAACCTCCGGCTAAAGTGGAAATTTGGGAAAACTGCATGTAGACAGAGGACAGAGTTTTACATTTTCAAACGTCACGGTATGCGACAGAAAATGCATTAGCGTCAGGTGCGTGACAGAAACAGGAAGTCGTGTCATTTTGTTTTGTTCTTTTACAGGATTCTGATTAGTTAACATGGGTTTATGTTTCTTGATACACTGTCGCCTATAGCTTTGGCATGCTCATAATAGCTCTTGACTGTGGATTTATGTGGACTTTTTGGAAAACAATCTGGTGTGAACAAGGATATTATTGAAAACGGAGAGGGGGAAATTGCCATTTCTGTAAATACTCGGTTATGGGTAAACGTGACCTCAAATTACAGGACCAAGAAACGAATAGGGAAACTAAGGACTAAGCTAACACAAGTGTAACTGATAATGACCCTAACCTAATTAGATTTAATAACGGGGCAGGACAGATGGAAATGACTGGCATACCACATGATAGACACAAGATGAGACAGGGGTGATCCAAAGTGGCCCACTAAAGAACAGTCTGGGGGAAGCTGTGACAAAAGCATTTCAATTAAAAGGCGTTTAACATTATCCTACTGTGCTCTTCGCTATTTGTAGATTCTGTTCTCCTCCTTCCAGAAACAAATTTCTACTAACAGTTGGTAAATGAGGCCAGTTGCGTTCTAAAGACACACTGCCATCTGCTTTAGCAACAACCAAACCATCAAACAACCAATCAAAACATACTTTTGAAGTATTTTTATGTGAGTGAGCACTACGGTACTTGTAATGAAGTGATACTTTTGACCAGAAAAATCTCTGTTTTGTCTCAAGTAGTAACACTATTGTCCACCCACAAAATGACGCCCCGAAACCACAGAAACACACGGTTCCCGAAACAAATTCTCTATGCAGAAGTTCTCCTTTGGCTTTGGGCAAACTGGGCCCTTCAGGACTGGGTTTGCCCAACGTTCGTGCAGGAAAAGGGAAGGCGAGCAGGACGTTGCCTCTCCCTTGAGAGTTCCAGCCTTACAATGGAGCTCTAACGCGACACACAAACCCAACAAAGCACAGAGGATGGAGTTGGGAACCCTTCAGCCAGCGAGAGGAAAAACAAGACGCTGCGATGCCAACAGGGACTGAGCCTGAATGAGCTTTTCAGTGGGAAACGGCCTCATTGTGCTTTGCGAGTGTTGTTCCTGATCAAAAAAATTGCTATAGGTTAGGGCTGGGCAATTATTCTGATGAGGACTAGAACAAAGTCAGAGAAAAACCTTTTAAATATTGAAATCGATAATGTTCTGTGAAAATAATATATCGGTCGGTCTCTAATGAGAGAACTTTAAAAAGCCTACAGTTTGTGCAGGTTTGTCTACTGATGGAAAAAACAGCTTTGTCGGTAATCAAAGTGTCACATAATGAATATTATATTTCAACCAAATTAGAAGAGATTTTTTGCCTCTATAATCAAACAATCTGAGTTTAGATTTCTCTCTCTGATTGAATGAAAGTTCCTGCTCATATCTGATGTGTAGAAGTGAGAGAGGGACGTTGACTCATTTAAACCTTATTTGAAGTATCACTGCATTAATGTTGACATGCTCTAAAGATGGTGACGTATCAAACAACGAATTCATGCTAATAGAAAGAGTGAGTATACAAGACAGTAGTGAGACCGGCAATGTTGTATGGTTTGGAGACAGTGCCAATGAGGAAAAGACAGGAGGCAGAACTGGAGGTTGCAGAGCTCAAGATGTTGAGGTTCTCTTTGGGAGTGACGAGGATGGATAGGATCAAGAATGAGTTCATCAGAGGGACAGCTCATGTTAGATGTTTTGTAGATAAAGTCAGAGAGGCCAGACTGAGATGGTTTGGACACGTCCAGAGGAGAGACAATGATTACATAGGTAGAAGGATGCTGAGGTTGGAGCCATCAGGCAGGAGGCTGAGAGGAAGACCAAAAAGGAGGTTTATGGATGTGGTGAAAGAGGACATGAAGTTAGTTGGTGTGAGAGTAGAGGATGCAGAAGATAGGACTAAATGGAGACAGATGATTCGCTGTGGCGACCCCTGAAGGGAAAAGCCGAAAGAGAAAGAAGAAGAAGAAGAAAGAGTGAGTATACGTCACAGGTGTTAACTTTCATTCACTGTAAGGCCTAGTCCACTTGGACGTCTGAATCAGGTGTTTTTCTGGCGTTGGTGGCATCAGGTGAGCCCGGACTGAACATCCACCATTTTTCTGGTTATTGACATGAATCAGAGCATCCACACAGGCGTTTGTGACCTGCGTTCGGTCGGCTTCAAATAAAAGCTGCATGCAACGTTTTCCTGGCGCCAATTTCTGTAGAAATCCAGACGAACGCAAAGAAAACGTTTTGCATTTAAATGCCGTTCGGTTGACGTTGTGGAGGACGGAATATATCCGTCAAACAAATGCCAATGTTATGCCTCACTGAAGTCAATCAAGCGCAGCTACAACACGCAACAAAAACGCGTAGGACGTTCAGAGTGTGTGCATTTATCCAAGATTTCACCGCCGCGTGGATAAGGCCTAAGTCACATCTTTGAGCAGCATCGGTTTAATTTTTAAGACTGCACTTTAAAGGTGAATCGAGTGCAACTGATGTGAACACATCTTAAGTGGGGAAGTGAGATCATGTACAGCCATGTAACTCTAGAGCTATTGTTTAGCAGGAAGCAACCAGGCCCGTCTCTCACCACTCATGGCAAGGTTAACACAGACACACACACAGCTTTGCCGGATAAACTAAGGCCATAAGGAACTGCTCAATCAATGAGTGTTAAATACCAAATGAAATCTGAACAATGGGGAAACCGTTAGCCTGAGTGTGTTACCATCTGTGTGTGTTAGCATTAAGCTCATTTTCCTGCTGTTATTGGCGTCTGCTTCCTTCCCGTAGCGCTCTGCCTTTTTGAACAATGTAATGTTTGAGCCACAATCTCCTCAGCTTCCTCCCTCAACTAAACTACACTTTTGGGTCAAATTTCCCAAAAACAGCCGGACGAAGTCTCTGCACTTCCACCTTCCGCCTCACACACAACTACCTACACACACACACCTTCACCGCTTCCACGTTGTTGCCAGCGACACAAATTATCTCAAAAGATATGCCAGGAATATTTTGGATGCTTCCATAAATACTCGCTCCAACCACGGAATTCCGCCGGAGCTTGGAACGCGAGACACAGAATGGTTCGGGATAAGCGGAATGTGATGAAAATTCGGTCGGGTGACCAACACCTTCACGCTGGACCTATTTCCAGATGAAGGTCAAACGTCAGCGGAATTTCTGCAAAAACAACTGGTCAAAAGCAAGCATTCGTTAACATTGCTCGCATAAAGAGGAAATACCTGTCAGAAGGGAAGGACAGAAAGCGCTCTTTAGTCACACTAATAAATCCCTAACGCAACTTTCAAAGGTTGTATTCCCAGTCTGACGCATGCTAATGTTGTTTGCGTGTTATAAATGGCCTATATTTGTGCCACAGGCCAGTCTATTGTTGACCAAAATAACAAGTCCTGGAAAAGTATCAAGCACATTATTATGGGATATGAACAAAATTGCCGCATCCCAACAATTTTCATTAACATTTTTTTCCCCTGTTTATCTGAGATCGCAAATCGGGTAGTTGCTAGTGTAGTGGGTAGAGATGGCCCCATGTTCGGAGGGTTGCTGGTTCAAGTCCTGGACGGTTAAAGGTACCATTGAGATACTTATGAACAAGGTACCGTCCCCAAGCACTGCTTGCCAGGCGCTGTCAAAAAAGATGCCCACTGCTCCTTCACAGATGGGTCAAAGGTCAAAAGCAGAGGTCACATTTTGCTGTGGTGTGTTCACAACGACAAACAATCACTCACTGAAACTTTCCGGATCCGATAACGGCCTGCTGTGATAATGGTTCCTTTCAGATTAAATCCACCCAAGTGCCTGATGCAGTACTTAGGTCTTAAACATATTTGCTGGAAATACTTGACCCCAAGTCTTAAAGTTAAAGGCCCAGTAAGGTCAAAATAATATCGGCTCTAAGTTCCTCCTATCAAAGAAACGGTTGACACTAATCACCTTGTCAATTTTCAGCGAATATGAACATTGCTGCATAGGTAAAATTAGGTGGTGAAAAGTTGTGTATTCTCATGCATTCGCTAACTATTTGGAGTTCTTTATGACAGGTTTAACATGCACGTCAGTTTTCAGTTTATGACAACACAAAATGTGACTCTGCACGTCAAAACCAGTCGCTTGTCGCAACGGAGGTTTCCGAGAAAAATGACCGTTTATGTTGTGTGGGGTAAAATTTTGGATTTTTTGTTTTTAGTGTTTTGAAACAGTGGAAGGTCTATACTGTACTGTTGTGAATAAATTTCGCTGAAAAACTTACCCTTTCCATCCTAAAAACGTGACTTTCTTGAGGTGAGGAATTCAGTTCCAGCAGAATGTTAAAAGTTTCTGTTTTGACCGCTCTACTTCAATATTTACGGTAAATCCACTCGTTGACTAGCGTGAAGATATTTCTCCGGAATCCATCTCCGTCTCCCGAGTTCAGTTAACCTAACGCAGGTAGGCTATCCGTGTGGCTGTGAATGCAGCGTAGGCTACCGTAAATGCAAACGTAGCCGCGACCGCACCAAGCGTCTGTGAGTGCTACGGCGATAGTCAACTTCAAAGGCAGATTTCTCCGTTTCTCACTTGGCGTGACAGGAGAAACCAAACTCCTCTGAATGTTGATATCTCAGTTATATGTTGTCCGATTCATTCAATATAGGTATCGTTTTGAAGTTGATTTGGTTTTGCCATGGAGGGTCACAATTAGATAAACTTACACATCGTGTTTCAACGGCAGCCGCCGGCGATGAGGGAATGGAGATATTAGGAACCGCTTTGGACTTAGCATATGACAGACTCGCTTAGTGAACTTGCCCAGACTAGCAGGTAGGCTACTGACGTTATGCAGGTGGGCAGGGCCAGAACGATAGATTTGGGTTGCATTTCCCAAAAGCATAGTTGCTAACTATATTAGCAACTAACATAGTGTACATTAGCAACTAACATAGTGTTGCTAATGTAGTAGCAATACATTAGCCACTATGCTTTTGGGACACACCCCCCTGGGCAGGGCTATGCTAAATGTAACCTTTCCACGTTAGACAGGTTGCGTTTTAGTCCCACCGTACTTAGACCTACCGTGAAAAGCTGTGAAAAGCTGTTAAACTGCATAACTACACAATGTCGTAAATCTGACTTCAGGGGTTTTCCACATCTTTTCAGAAACCTTACTGGGTCTTTCAATGTGATGTAACGTGATGTTAATCCTCAAGCTCCTTTAATTCCAAAAATGATGAGGACCAGACTGGTAACAAATCACCATTTGAGTCTGTAATCCAAATTCAAGATTTGGGATTTTTAACCATCACTTACGTAAAAGACTTCAGTATCTCTTTCCAAACGTTTTGTTTATGTCACTACAGAAAAAGAGGATGCAAAATGTAAAGAGTGTTATCTGTAGAAATGTAAAGGAGCAAAACTTTCTTTTTTCATTATTATTGCATTCATTTAGCAAGTGACGGTTGCTAATATTGATAATACTCAGTCCAAGCATAAAGTACTCAATATAAAAAGTACAGTAATCAAGTACAAGTACTCAAGTACTATTCACCCTTTCTTGAAGCAAAGTGTCTCTTCCTTGTAACACAAAATACTCAGTTTATCCTCTGCTCCGTATTAAAGGTACAGACACAACGAAACAGAACATGAGAAGACTTGGACCGAACGCTGCTGGCGTCAACAGGATGAGATTATGCTAACACTCGCACCTGCATTTCGGTAAACAAGCAACGAGAGAGATCCGGGACTGGGTCAGTACCAAGAGAGCAATGTCTGGACATGGATGGGGGAAGAAATAAACAGAATTCCACAGCTCGGAACAGGGAAGTGTAGAGGAGGATGGTGGAATGAGAGGTCACACTGCAGAACCCCTAAAGGTCCTTAATTGGTCACATAAGCCATGGAACTGCAGAACGAGCTCCCAGAGTAGCATTACTCACATTGTTTTATACCAAGGGACCCAGCTGGGTGATTTAAAAAAGCATAAAATATATAAAGAAGTTACGGCAGAAGGTGAGACGCGGCGACCGTGGCGTATGATTGCCATAATGTGGTTGATATCGGGGATAAAAAGGGTGATTTCATTTCTGGGAACAAAAATCAAAAGTGTGATCCTGCCTGTTTCACAACTGACATTTCAACTGATGCTAAATACATTTCCTAGCATAAACAATGCATACTTCTGTGTGTCTTTCACACTTCTACAAAGGGATGACTGTTCAAAATTTAGAATCTAGATCGTGCTATTTTGCACAATGCTAAATAAGTGCAGGCACTTACATAATGCCAATGTCAGAAATTCTTTGCAAAAAAAAAAGCACAACTTTTAAAGGAGTATCCAGATTGGCATATCTAATTAAAATGTTTATCCTCGCCCGTCTCGGGTTGTACAATTCCACTTTTGAGGTTTGAGGACGAACAGCTGAATGTCACATTGCTAACGGCATGTCTATATTTGGACCGTGGAATGGAATTTGAGAAATTGAATCTCGGGGATGAAATCACTGTGTAATAGTGTTGGCTGTGTTCTGACGTGGAGACGTGATCCGAGAAGAATCAGGAGCACATGCTGCTGGACACCCTGCCCTAAGCTTTTCAGCTACTGGGGAAAAAGAGCAGACAAAGCCAACGCTGTTACGTGATACGTCACAGTCCTGACACTGGAAACCCGGGTTTGGGTCACCGCTCCATTATACCCTTGCACCTTTTTGAACCCTCGTTTTCCATTGTGTATTTCATTGTACGTGGGCTCATAATAACCAGTTTTTTTGGAAAAATGACATGTATGTGTGAGGCAAAGCAGCCTAAATGACCCGGGAGAATAATGCATGCTGGAAAACTCGAATGCATGCTGGAAAACCCAAATGCATGCTGAAAAACTCAAGTACATGCTGGAAAACTTAAGATGCATGCAGACAAACTCAAATGCATGCTGTTGAGAATTACGAATGCATGTTGGAAAAATCGAATGCATGCTGGGAAACTCAAATGTACGCAGAAAAAGAGGAACACGTTGAAAATCATGAATGCATGTAGGGAAACTCAAGTGCATGTTGAAAGCAGTTTTGGATCCTTTTTAAACATACTATGATTCTTAAGATAAGGAAAATGTATTGGCATGAAATTTGCATTCTTAAAGAAGTCATAAAATTTACTTACTAAGCAACACAACATTAACATCAAAATTGAGCAAGAAAACTGAATAAGTATTCGTGAGTTCTGCATTAACGGTATATTGAGGGCACAGAGAGAGAGAGAAGGAAAAAAAAAACAGAGAAGGGAGCAAAGACTGGTACCATGGGGGGGAAAAAGAGACAAAAGGGAAAGAAGGAGAAAAACTGATGAACACACACACACATACACTCTGCTCTTAAGCCCACGCAAACACACAGGTTAACGCACTGAATCCACAGCTCATCACTTTAGTGGCCACAAATCTGGAGCCCATGACACCGGGGTTGGGAAGAAGTCATCTTTACGGTAAGTGGCCAGGGCACAAAGGCCTCATCTAATACACACACACACACACACACACACATACACACACACCCCAATACTGACACGCCGTACATTTAACAGACGCCATCTTTTCTGCCAGATCTATATTGCCAAAAGCTCTGCTATAGCAACCAGGATACAGTCACTGTTGTCCCTGTTGTCAGTACACACATATACACGCACACACGTCACTTCTGCTCTTAAGGACGCCAGCGCTGTCGAAAGCTTACACACGCAGACTGAATGACGTAATTGATCATGTCGGAAGATTTGGGACAGACCGGAAAATGAACTCTGACGATGTGAGGTTGACTTTTGGATGCTTACTGTCATCCCACTAACGTGAGAGACAAACTCTTTTTTGGAAATGAAAGCTAAAGCATTGCAAGAGTTAATTGTTAGTGTAAATTACCAGCAGTCATCCAACCTGCAATGTCATCTGACGCTAAGCAGGTTTAGGTCTGGCCTTTACTTAGACGGGAGACCACTTAGTGTGGTCTCTGGACGCTGAAAAGCTTGAATGTTTGAAGAAAAACTGAAATGCATGCTGGAAAACTCAAATGAATACTGGAAAACTCAAAATGCATCCTAGAAAAATCACAATGCATGCTGGAAAACTCAAATGAATACTGGAAAACTCAAAATGCATCCTAGAAAAATCACAATGCATGCTGGAAAACTCAAATGCATTTGTCACAAGCTGATCTTTGGTGCTGATAAATATGACACTGACTCAAAGCATTTTGAAAAAGTGAAAAAGAAAGTGAGTGATTATTTGTCCTTGTGGACACACCACAGCACAGCACACAGTGCACCACAACCAAATGTCACCTCTGCATTTAGCCCATCCGTGAAGGAGCAGTGAACAGCTAACAAGCACCCGGGGAGCAGTTCTTGGGGACGGTACCTTGCTTAGTGGTAACTTTACCAGCCCTGAATTCAAACCTTCGACCTTCTGATCACGGAGCGAACATCCTACCGTTACGCCACCAACTGCCCCTTTTGAGTGTTAGGAACAGTGCTCAAGAAATATATCACTCATTCATTTGTGATCTCTCCTCATTCTGTTAATATGGACCCTTTCTATAAAAAACAACTTTTTTGGCCCATTTTAGTAACTTCCTATATCACTTTTTTGACATTTGATTCAAATCAAACGCTCTGCCCATGAAACCCACGCGACTCCAGAGTCAACACTGAGCAATTGTGGAACTTGTCCTATCTTTAGACGCCAACCTTCGTGACTCCTGCCAAGGTTGTGACCCCGGATACACAAGGCTCAGTTGAGCACTCAGAGCACAATCCAGGGCAGAGGCGCTAATCCAGCATACCTGCTAGCTCTTAAAGGGGCCCGTTGCGTAAAGACGCTAATAGACAAACAACAGGGGCGCTTATCATCTAAACTGCTCATGCTAGAAGTACTGATTAACTTTAATGCATTGATAGCCACCTTAGCGCAGAAATTGACTTTCACCTCTCTGCCTCGTTAAAGGCGGCTAGCAATGTAGAGCTAATCAGAGCAGACGTATGCGCAGGACGGGGGTTGGTTTAAACAGTTGTGATACCATGTAAACAGCTACATGGAAGGATGGATAATTGGTTGCCTGAATGCATAGATAGACTGACAGACAGACAGACAGACAGACTGACTGACTGACTGCCTGACTGGTTGGTTGGTTGATTGATTGATAGATTGATAGACAGACAGACAGACAGACAGACAGACAGACAGACTGACTGACTGACTGGTTGGTTGGTTGGTTGATTGATTGATAGATTGATAGACAGACAGATAGACAGACAGACATACAGACAGACAGACAGACAGACAGACAGACAGACAGACTGACTGGTTGGTTGGTTGATTGATAGATTGATAGATTGATAGACAGACAGATAGATAGACAGACAGGCAGATAGATAGATAGATAGATAGATAGATAGATAGATAGATAGATAGATAGATAGATAGATAGATAGATAGATAGATGAACTATGAAATATTTTCAGTGATTGTGTCCCTATTTTTTGATGTATATACATGTTATGGCATGTTCATGTTTCATGCTCAAATCACCTCATTATTAAGAAGAATAATGGAATATTTCTGTGTATTTTATAAATGAAGCCATGTGGAAATGTTTCCTAAGCGTGTTCTAGTGTAAGACCATGTGAAAGGTGCATGAGATCAGGATTCAGGATAATCTGTGTTTGGAGTCCTGGTAAGTGTCCTGTCTGTAACGCAACAGGTTATGTTATGAGAGTCTCTGCTGCCATCACTGCTACATCTTCCTGTTAGAGAAGTGTGAACTTCAGCTGAACCAAGATCGCTAAAACAAGGCTCTAAGTATAGGCCTGAATTTTAGGAAGAAAGTACAGTGTGTAATGTTGGAGCCAAAACATTGGGGCCTGAACCGAGGAGGAGATAAAGTGTGCTGGAGAACAGAATAATGAAGTGTGAGAGAAGGTGTTTAAGAGCACGGCAGAGAGACAGAGCCTATTATTAGCCACAGCAAGACTTATGAGGGGAAATTTGCTGAACACGACTAAATCTGCCACAGCTGAGTAGACAATGGCAGAGCAGATATGTGAGGACAGAAAGAGTCGGGAGAGGAAGAGGAGAACAAGAGAAAGAAAGAAAGAAAGAAAGAAAGAAAGAACGAACGAGGGGCCAGAGAAGAACAGAAATAGGGGTAGAGTTTGGGGAAGAAAGAATTAATGAAAGAAAGAATTAAAGAAAGAAAGAAAGATAGAAAGAAAGGGATAAGAGACAGACTGAGAGAAATAGAAAACAAACACACACACATGGCCAGTGGAGGCAGATCACATGCTCGAGGCTATCAGTGCTGGTCAGACCTCCTTCCTGCTGTCCTGAATGAGACGTCCATCCTCCATGAAGGAGCTGCTCGTCTCGTCTCCTTCCTGCCCTGTCAGCCGTCAACCTCTTTAAGCAGCGCTCACACTCATCCTGCTCTGAAGTGCTATCAATCTGCCCCTTGTCTGCTTTTTAAAATGTAAACACACACACTCAGCCGCGTCGTGTTATTTTGGTGTAATACTCCACCTAACTCTAACCTCAGCCTCCATAGTTACTTAGCTTTGAAATAAAAAACAATATAATATAATATAATATAATATAATATAATATAATATAATATAATATAATATAATATAATATAATATAATATAATATAATATAATATAATATAATATAATATAATATAATATAATATACAATATATGGCAATAGTTATAATATGTGTCCCGATCTGCCGTAATGAGTCGGAAGTCGGCGTTCTATTTAATTAGATACGGGCTGATTACGTTGAAAATAGATCAAAAATATCAATTTTTTTTGGAGACCAGATTAATTTTGAAGACCTTTTCTTTCATATAAGACCAAAAAAGACAAATCAATATTTTTGATGTTTTTCAACATAATCTGCCCCAATCTAAATAAATAGAACGCCGACTTCCGACTCATTATGGCAGACTGGGTCACATATATAGAGCCAATTTCCCAATCGTGGATTAAGCCTAGTCCTGGACTAACTTTTGAATGGTAAATCTCTGTTGGTATTACAACTTAGTCCAAGACTAGGCTTTAAACCATGAGCGAGAAACCAGTCGATGATGCATATAATTCTATGGGGAACATACAAAAAAAAAAGAAAAATAGAAAAGAAAAGAAAAATATGAGCCTAACTAACCTTAAACTTAACCTTAACCTCAGTAACCACAAGCACATCTTTTACCTCTTTTAGTTTCTCACATACAACCTGAAACGTTTCTATAAAAGTATTTTTATCAGGACTGGCCCTAACATAGTCCTCACCAAGCTACAAAAAACAAGTATAAACTCCCAGCATTAATATTTATCAATGTGCAGACTCTACAAATACTCAAAACCAGTACACACACACACACACACACACACACACACACACAGAACACTGTTAAAGAGATCATGAGGTTAGTTATTGGCGTTCGCTGACTCCTTTGTGTTAAATGCGCCGTCATGCAGTTATTCTGGCCAAGTTCACCGAATCGGCCTGAACTGAGACAGCCGGAATCAGGTTATTTATAACTGCATCAAGTCATGTGGTCAGACTTTTCGGCCACCGACGTCTGGATGTGAATTTGCCCACTTGTGCACAGGCAAACAGCAGAAAATTTGATTCAATCAATTTCATTTATAGAAAAGCTTAAGAAAGTTTGTCGTCACAAAGTGTTTTACATGTCCTAGTTCAAAACCCCCAACGTTGAGCAAGAGTGGGGCAGGGAAAACTCTCCTCTCAGTAGGAAGAGAGGAACCAATGCTCGGAAGGGGACCCCATCCTGAAACTTTCATAAACTTCCAACAACTTCTGCAATAGAACACTCTCTGCACTAAACTGTGAAATGGGGGCAGCGTCTAGATCTGAGAAACGATGTAAGTGCTGTAACGGAATGTCTAAGGCACTTAAGAAAGGGTCTGAAAAACAAAGAGAAAGAAGAAGGCAAGTCTAGACCTGAGAACCATTTATTTGGCATTTACAATCAGTGCCACACTGTGAGCCACTTAGCGTTTCAGCAAATAGCAGATTGCTGTTACATCGCTGCAGGCCAGAAATAAAATCTCCATAATTAACTACTATATAAATTAAAAATATTCTGATACAGTTATGAGGTGATGATGGTCTAGTGGCTAAGGCACTCGCCACTGGACCAAGAGGTTGTGGGTTTGAGTCCTACCTCCAGCTACCATCACTGGGAAAATTGCAGGGTATAACTTCTGGAGGTATTTTTTTTTCAAGTGGAGTGATTATTTGTCATTGTGAACACACCACAGCACAGCACTCCAGTGCACCACAACCAAATGAGACCCTGCATTTAACCCATCCGTGAAGGCGAGCATACTGGCGGCAGCGCCAGAACAGTGCTTGGGGATGGTACTTGCTCAGAGTACCTCAGTGGTAACTTTACCGGCCCTGGATTCAACCTGCGACCTTCTGATCACGGGGCGCCACCATATGTTCTAGTGGTACTACCATTGGGTCCCTGAGCAAGACACTTAAGCCCAAGTTACTCTAGTCGTCGGATAAGAGCATCTGCCACATGGGCAAACTGTGTTATAAATTATTCAACCTGTAGACTAGGGTCTGGCAATTCAATGAAACAATTAAAATCGACATTCAGATCCTTTAATTGATGTAATCTTGCCATTATTGATTACTTACTTGTAGTCACTCTTAAAAACATTCTACCACAATATTTGCCTTCTGGCACGACGTCATTTACACAGGCCAGGGCTAGATGTGTCGAAAAAGCTGCTTTTAGAACTTTGCAGCCCAAGAGATAAAAACAATAGTTTAACTATACTCTTAAAACTGTCAGAACTGTCAGAGACTTTTCACTGAGCAGGAAAAATAAAACTCAAGCAACCATGTTACCGACAGGAACAATACTTCATTTCTCCTGTAAACTCACGACGGCGCCCATTCTATATTTCCCAAAATTTGTCATGTGAGTTCCTTTCCAAAGCCCATTCATCAGTAATTACATAACCACTCGCTTCCTTCTTCTTCCTTCCTTCTGATACACTTCCCGATAGAAGAAATAAAACTCACACACACACTCACAATCCGATGCACACACTTCCAAGAACCCTTAGAAGCATTGTGAGAGGTTAACGACATTCAATTAAGGAGTCAGTATCTTTAAAAGTGTTTGTTTGGAGCAGAACAGCAGCTGCGTAAAAAGCTTTGCTGTTGCGCCCCTTCATTAGGCCGTAAAAAACCCCACTCTGTGTCCAAAACGGCTGAGAAGCATAAACACATGAAACCAAATTCAGGTCCTCGGAATGAAAACACGGAAGGATGGAAGGACGATGTTTGTGCTGCTCGTTCTCCGTATTTGCATTCGTGTTTACTCGACCAGCAAATATTTACTGATTACGCACTCAGGAGCGCCTGATCTTGGCAAGCAGAGGCCAGATACATCCATCCAAATGAATTTTAATTCCTCATGACCTTTTTGTCTGCCACCGCCCAAAAAAAAACATCCTGAGTGCAGACGGCCGGCGTGGAGATGTTTAGGAAGCTGGGATCCGGAAAATATCACAAGGAGGTTTCCCTGATTATCACCTGTCATTATCTGTTTTATTATTTAGATTTGTATGCCCTAACGATTTTCAAATCTATTATAATAATAAAATGTATAATATTGACACACACACAATAATAATATTATTATTATTATTATTATTATTAAAAACTTGAGGAACTGTTCGAATGCAATACTTTTAATTATAAAGTGTGTGTGTGAGAGAGAGAGAGAGAGTGTGTGTGTGTGTGTGTGTGAGTGTGTGCATGTATGTATGCATTCGTTTGTGGACTACACCAAGTCTGTCCGGCTGATAATTTCAACTGATCTAGGAAACGGAGGTGTTGGTGTGTGTGTGTTACGTGCTCTGCCTTGGACTTGGGCCCCTCTCACCCTACTCCAGCATCAGTGTGTGTGTGAGTGTGTTTGCAGTGTTCCCTGAAGCTGCATGTGGTGGTTATTTTTAGCTGTGCTCTCGCGAGCTGCCAGGTCACACTGGAGCGGAGCTGCAACTTGCTGGCTTGGCCAACCTCCACAATGGGGGGCCTATTGAAGGATCAAGAGAGCACGATCTGTCGAGTGCCCTGGTATCAGTCTAGCCTACGGCAACATGCAGGTTCCACTATTATGTTATATTTCATCCACAAAACATAATATTCAATAACATCACACATAATACAGTCTAGAAATACTCTTGCTTAAATGTCATAAATAGTATATCAAACAGGAGTATTGGTTGACCGCATTATGTGGTGTTATCTTGGATTCTGAAATAACACAAAATTCTTTATTTTTATATTTAATGGGTTTCTGCAAAAATAAGTGATAACTTCTCAAATAACACTTAAAACATGTCTCTTTGCTACTGTTAACATTTATCTTTACCTTTACACTTACAGCAGTTAGCAGATACTCTTATAAAGAGCAGCAAAGCTTATTACGGATACAGTCTCCATGGAACAACTTGGGGTTAAAGGCCATGGTCAAGTAGTGGTGGTAGTGTTAGAGGTAAGATACTGCTGGATTTTAATTTAAGACCTCCTGGTTCTACCATTAGGTCACTATTAGCTTGTTAAAAGTAGAGAAACCGATTTATCTGCAATTAGGTCAACATCAATAATAATATTGGTATGCCAATATATCGGTCCGGCTTTATCTATGCACATCGCTTTCTAAATGTAAGATACTCATATATCTAGAGTGGGATCATATATTGGTCTACTTATATTGGGTAGATCGATATTAATAATAACTGCAAGTAAATTGCTATCGGTCAGCATATCAGTACACCAATATATCGGCTTGGCTTTAGAAAGCTATGCCGTATGATAAAAGCTATAGATATATGAAAACATTTAGAAAGCTTTGTGCACTGAAATGGGGTACTTATATTGATCGATATTAAGTTTAAATCCAGTTTAATTATCTACCCCAGCATTACCACCATCAGGAGTTATTACTAATTGTTATTGATCGATATTCACCTAATTGCAGATAACCGGCACATCAATAATATCAGTACACCAATATATCGGTCCAGTTTTAGAAAGCTATGTGCCATATCTATGGCCTGGGAACAGCTCCAGGCTCTCACAGTGGCAATATGTCCAACTGGACGCAATTTTTCCTTCGTTTCCATTCAGGGGAGATCCCGATGAGTAACAGGTGCACGTCTCCTGGTGGGAGAGAGGACCTGTGAAACCAAACACATTCTCTAACCAATACAGCCCGGGGCACACTGGGTCGTGCTCACACCTCGTTGACAACTTTCATGGTATTTTTCGATAATCTAAAAGCTTCCACGCCTGCTGTTCTTGTAACGCCCTACAGGACGCTAAACATTGAATGTTTACATTCCACGTGTTTTCAAATGAGCCATTAAACACTGACAATGAAAATATGATCTGATTTCACCGGAACGATCTTGTTTACACTGAGAGTCTGTTGTACGTCGCTCTGGATAAGAGTGCCTGCTGAATGCTGTAAATGTAAATATAAAGGAATCAAAGATGGAACAGAGGATTGAAAATTGTGGCCATCAGTTTAATAAATGAATGAGCGTTCTCCTGCCAGTGCGGGGTTCTGGAGTTTTCTCTGGCTGTCTCCTAACCTGGGTGAGGAATATCATCACTCCGGATCGGTCTGATCGAGCCGAATAGAAGAATCGAGCCGGGCCAGAGTCACACGAAGTCATGTTGAAATATGGAGTTCGGGTTCAGAACCACAGCCATCTGGATCTTATTGGACTGGGGTCGTATCAACGCTTTTGCCTTTGCAGATTAACTGTACTGCGATATCGCTCTGTCCCATCTTTTTATTCCAAATTAGAAGCATAACATACACAAAAAATTGAAATGACATTGTTGAAACATTATTTTTGCATTTACAGCCGCACTTGGAGAGCGTGTGCGGTGTTACAGTTTGTCCTCGAATGCCGCCCTGGCACCCAGGAGAAGTCCCTGTTTATTTTATTTAGCCGTGAGATGACACTTGTAAAGCCACGGTTGCTTGTAGGTCGCTTGTACCGTATTAAAATTTGAAAGAAAGGAGAAGCAGCCCTTACGTAATAGAGGATTAACGGAATGATGAGTAACGTACAGATTGCTGCCCCATCAGAGGGAAGAGGGCAAAATTATTGCTGCTGTTTCCATCACAAGAAAAAGGGACGGGACAATCAGCTCTATCCATAAAATATATTATAATTTCATTGTTTCATGTCATTAATGAATCTTTTATTATGTTTTTAATGAAAATCAATGATTTATTTATATATTTATATATATATTATTATTTTCCAGTATACTATTTAAAATTCTAATATTCTATTATATATGTATAGTATTTATTGTAGCATAATATTATTTGTTTTTTTCTATTTAAATGTATTACAAATGAAATAATTACAGGACAAATGTATTTTTATCTGGTAAATATATTCTTAAAGTGTGTGATTGATATGTGGGTGTGTTCATGTATTTATCGCGAGATTGTAGCCTTTGTCCCTAAAATTACTTTTTATCTTTGTTTTTAGCTTTGTAGAGGTCGGAAAGAGGTCCCCATGAGGAGAAATGAGTTTATAGAAAATGTGCTTGTTTTATTTGAGAAACTAAAAGAGGTAAAAGATGTGCTTTTGGTTACTGAGGTTAAGGTTAGGTTAGTGTAGGTGTAAAATTATATACATCAAGTTATTATGGGAGTCTATTGCTGCGTCCGAAATCGCATACTACTTGAGTAGGTACTACATTTGAATTTGAACGTACTGCTCTACCGTTAAAAAAACAGTAATGCTCTATATAGTATGAATGAGGGCAGATGAATGGAATTGATCACTACATCCTCTGTGTTGATGTTGTCACGGTCATGTGTCGTCACAACAGCGAAAATTCTAAAGAGCCCACTTACCGCGCTTAACATCAGCAATGTTAATTCGTAATGCTTGTAGCTTTCATCGGCGCTTTAACGTTGATCGATCAACAGCCTGCAGCTGCTCACAACGCCTCTTTAAGGTACTTACACTCGAAAAGAGCCTCCGCTTCTCCTCGCCATTTTCGAATATGACGCTGCCTCTCCCGCTGCCTTATGGGATAGTGGTGTCCATCGAATGCCTACTACAGAATTCGGCCAGAAGCAGTAGGTCATCCAGGTACTTCTCGCCTACTGTTTTTCGAATACTATATAGTAGGGAAGTATGCGATTTCGAAGCAGATGGAAGGATCTCAAAGATAGTAATAAGGTGACACTGTGGGGGAGGAGGAAGAGAGATTGTGTGTGGTGGGTATGTATTTGTGAAGGGAAAATGTTAGCCTGAGACGATCGTGATGCTGCTGCAGGTCTGTGGAGTTTATCCTGTTTTCGTCCCATTTTATTAGCTTCTTTTCTCTCTGTGACGTTCGCTCTGCCTCACTATCGGATGAATGTTGTAGAGGCATGAGATAGGAGGAAGAACAGATCGGAAAAGATGAGGGTGGAAAAAGAGAGCAGGAGGGAGGGGGAGAGAGAGAGAGAGAGAAACTGAAGCATGTTAAAAAAGAAATGCAACTTATCTGCTCTCTTTTCTTATTGTTCTATCTTTACATCTTTTCAATCACCAGCGTATATTTTTATATGATGTATAATTACACGCGCATTATAATTGTTTATCTCGACACTTCCCTTCGCTGCAAGCGCCCTGCAAACTCTCTGATAATCTCTGAGAGAATCTCATTCAGCCACGGGAGACGTTTTGTGGGAGGCCTGGACCATATCCCACAATACATCTGCTAACAGCCGGAGAAGATCCATCTGGGACGAACTGAACATCTTTAGAGCACAGAACAACTCGATAACTTTGGGAGCCTATCCCTGGGACCATCTCTGGGTAGGCGCCAACGCACCGCTGTAGACTACATTTAATCTCCCTTTTTGTTGTTTTTGATTCTGTCTTGCTCTTGATGACTTATAAATATGTTCTAAATTCTCTTGGGCAACTAGTTTTCACAAAATGGAAGCGCGGATGTTTAATTTAATGTCCATGCTGTACTGGGCTGCATTACCTAAAAGAATAGTTGCTAACGTATTGCAAACTACCTCGGCAACACTATGTAAGCTGCTAATGTACACTATGGAAGTTGCTAATGTACACTATGTTAGTTGCTAATGTAAGTTGCTAATGTACACTATGTTAGTTGCTAATGTAAGTTGCTAATGCAATAATTATGTTAGTTGCTAATGTAAGTTACACACACTATGTTAGTTGCTAATGTAAGTTGCTAATGTACACTATGTTAGTTGCTAATGTTGCTAATGTACACTATGTTAGTTGCTAATGTTTACAATTTGTTAGTTGCTAATGGGTTACAATGCACAATTGGTGTTACTTAAGGAAATGTACACTGTTAGTTGCTAATTTGTTACATGTAATAATTATGTTAGTTGCTAATGTTAGTTGCTACTTTATGTTGTTAATGTACACTATGTTACTTACAATGCACACTGTTAGTTGCTAATGTGTTGCTAATGTAATGTTAGTTTACAATGCACAATTATGTTAGTTGCTAATGTAAGTTGCTAATGCACACCGTTATTACACGTTGCTAATGTACACTATGTTAGTTGCTAATGTACACTGTTACTAATGTAAGATGCCACGTACACTATGTTAGTTGCTAACGGCCACCATGTTAGTTGCTAATGTAAGTTGCTAATGTACACCTGGTGTTAGTTGCCAATGTACACTGTTAGTTACAATGTAAGATGCCATGTACACTATGTTAGTTACGCATGTACACTATGTTAGTTGCTAATGTTAGTTGCTAATGTATGTTGCTAATGTACACTATGTTACTTACAATGCACACTGTTAGTCAGTTAATGTAAGTTGCCACGTAATAATTGGTGTTAGTTGTTGTGTACACTATGTTAGTTAAGTACGAAGTTGCTAATGTACACCATATGTTAGTTGGTTAATGTACACTGTTGAAGTCAGCAATGTGTTGCTAATGTACACTATGTTAGCTGCTAATGCACACTGTGTTAGTTGCTAATGTTGCTAATGTACACTGTTAGTTGCTAATGTAAGTTGCTAATGTACACTATGTTAGTTGCTAATATACACTATGTTAGCGCCAATGGGTTGCTAATGCAATAATTATGTTAGTTGCTAATGTTAGTTACAATGTGTTGCTAATGCAATAATTATGTTAGTTGCTAATGCACTGTTAGTTGCCAATGTGTTGCTAATGTACACTATGTTATTGCTAATGTTAGTTGCTAATGTTGTTAATGTACACTATGTTATTACATAATGTACACTATGTTAGTTACAATGTAAGTTACACGTACAATCTGTTAGGTTGTTAATGTAAGATGCTAATGTACACTTATGTTAGTTGCTAATGTACACTATGTTAGTTGCTAATGTAAGGATGCTAATGTACACAATGTTAGTTGCTAATGTAAGTTGTTAATGTACACTATGTTAGCTGCTACGTACACTATGTTAGTAGCCAATGCACACTTGGTGTTAGGGGCTACAATGTAAGATGCTAATGTACACTATGTTAGTTGCTAATGTACACTATGTTAGTAGCTAATGTACACTATGTTAGTTGCTAATGTAAGATGCTAATGTACACTATGTTAGTTGCTAATGTAAGTTGCCACAAGTTACATGTACGCTTATGCTTTTGGGAACGAGTTCTGTTTGTTGTTTGTGTGGTTTTAAAAACTACTTTAAATGTAACACACTGGAGTGTGGCCTGGTGTGGCCTGATTATTGGGTTCTCAGGCCTAATTCTGGAGAGCAGCGAGACATTTTCACCCTCGTAAATTCAGGCATTCCAGGTCAAAGCCGGCCTCCAAACAGCCCAATGGAAACGATGTCGAGCAGAAACAATGCTGCCGGCTGCATCTTAATGTTGATTTGTGGCATTTCTACTCCCATTCATTGCCTGTGTATGGACAGTCAATGAGGTGTATTTACAAGAAAAAATGTCAGCCTTGTGTATGAACGTTCAATCAAACGTAAACAAGGCGCCATGCTGCAAAATCAGGTTAAGGTCTGACGCTGGAAGACAACTGCTGCCAGAGGAGACTGGAGAGCATTGACATTAATTCAGGGCTCATATAGTTTCTACCTAGTGACAAAAAGTCAAACGATTTGCAGTCACACGTAAAATGCCTTGTTTCACGGAGCATTTGATTGAAGTATCATAACACGTTCAAGCCGCCTTTTTATATAATCTTATAAAGAGACATCTACACTACTAAGAGATATCCATATCACCTTGGAAACACATCAACAAAACATTATGAATATGCATCTACTACAACGCTATGAAGAGGTTTCTACAGAACTTTTTTGACAGGATACGCTCCATGATCCTACATACAGTATATAATAGTGATTATTTGTCATTATGAACACAGCACAGCACACTGTGCACCTCAACCAAATGTGACCAAGTGCATTTGACCCATCCATGAAGAGGCAGTGGGCAGTGGGCTTCATACCCTCATCGGGAGAGCTCTACCTTGTCTTTAAAAAATAAACACACTCAGACATCTAAGATATTCACATAACACTGCAGAGAGACATGTACCCAACCCTATGAGAGATATCTACATAACCATAAAATATATATCTCAATAACCTCACCAAGCGACATCTAAATAAAACTCTACGGAGAGATCTCAATTTCAATATTGCCCTACGAAGGATTTTGTGATCCTATCTGCGTAATCCTGTGGGTATTTTCCTAATATTCCGCACCGATTTTTGTGTCTGTGGGGAGATATCTGTATAACCCACTGGAGAGATTTCTGCATGTCCGAGGTCTACAAAACACTGCAATTGTTTAGAGAGATGTGGTGAGATTTACAGCCACGGAGATGGAGACTCTCTAAACATCAGGCCGCTGGAGAAAAGTGATGCTGATGACGTGAAACAGGTAGTAAAATAACACAGAGATCTAGCCAAACACAAACACACACACACACACACACACACACATACACACACACACTCACATTCCATCTACTATGCTAACACTGCCATTTGGTTGGCTCCATATTGGTTTAGGCTCAGTCCTCTCTCTCTTTTTTTCTCTCAAACGCACACACACACACAGACTGCTGGAGCAGAACGTTCTCAAACGTCCAGCAGTCTTGGTCGCTATCAAGAACTAAATTTAAGACCCAGATAAACGCAGCAAACGGTCATTTACTGAAACTTGCGTAGGCAGCACCAATTACACACTTACCCACAAACAAACACACTAAGATTAACTGCCAGTGATGTCGGGGAGAGTTCAAGTGGATGGGTGAGGGTTCAACATCTATGTTCAGAGGTCTTCCTTTAAAGTTACAGCAAAATTTTTTCTAAAAGCCTCTTGTGCCCCTAGTGGATAAATCTGGGAGATACTCGTCCTGCAATGTTCTCAAACTTTTGTTATGAATGTCAAATTGTGACCTCGAATCATCAGATAAGTTGTGATTAGCAGCTCAAAGAAAGTTTTTCGCTTACAGATGTACGAACAGTCCTAATCACTCTGGAGCTCATTCACTAATATTTTCTCAAATTTAAGTATGTCTCTTAAATTTGTTCTTGAGAAAGATACGATATTTAAATAGTACGTTTTTATATTAATACAACTGTAGAATTGATTAAAAAAAGGAATTCATTACAATTGGCATGAAAGTGCTCGTCAGCAGTGTTCATCTTGTTCTTAACTAGGATGAAATCGTAAAGACATTATTTATGAATCTTGGATGAAACTGTGTAAATGGCTCTTAAGATGATTAAGACTGTTATTAATAGTCATTAAAAAGCATCACAGCCTGATTTTAAGGAATAATTCTTGGGAAGAAGCCCTCCATGAGCTCCTTCTGGACCAAAGACTGAAGTGTTATTAAAAACCATGTTGTCAAATATCGTATAAATGTATATAAAAGGAGTTAGAGAGAGAGAGAGCGAGAGAGAGCACACTGTGGCTGATGTTAAAGTTTTGGCCACTAGGTGGCGTCATGCTCCATCTCATAGCTCAGAGGACAATCAGGAGTCCATCTGAGTAAACTTTAACGCTACAGGTCTGACCTTGTGTTACTACGATGCCCAGTATTGTGGGTTTGAGGATCAGGAAGTGGCAAGGATTCCGGGTTTTGTGACATCGCATCAAGTAGGAGGAGTGTGTTCCTGTTGTTGTAGGTTGTTTTGTAAAGTGTTGGTGAAGTTTATCTTTACAGTATGTACAACACCCACAAATGCACAGTCTATGTAATATATGTTTCAAAACAATTAATTAGAACAATAATAATTAATTTTACTACTACTTTTACTCTATTATTATTATTATTATTATTATTATTGCTATTATTATTATTAGCTATAAGTAGTAGTGGTATAATAGTGAATCTATAGTAATCAATAAATAAAAATCTTACACATTCTGCTACTAACTACTACTAATACTATTATTAATATTGACAAATAATAAGAGCTAAATATCAATGAATAACAGAAACAATAATAATAAAGACATTATTATTATTGTTGTTATTTTAAAATGACAAAAAATCTTTTTAACTTTAATCTTTATCTATATAATAATAATAATAATAATAATAATAATAATATTAATAATAATAATAATAATAATACACAATTTATTGACACATTAACACATTGTTATTATTATTATTATTATTATTATTATTATTATTATTATTATTATTATATTATTTATTATTTCTGGTTAATGTGTTGTATATGAGTGAGCGGAACACACATCAGAGGAAGAGGTGCTCACCTTCCTCCCGGAGAAGAGCATGCAGAGTTGATGCATGGAGCCCCCGTTCTTGGTCAGCTCCTTCTTGAGGGTTTTGGGCGAGGGCAGTGTCCAGCCCCTGTGGCCGGGCCGACGCCTCCAGGCAGTGGATGGCATTGTCAGAGGTGAAGCAGGTGGTGCGGGGGTCCTGCAGGAGGCTGCCCTCGCTGTATGTGCGCCGGCGCAGCGAGTTCTGCACACTCAGCCCTCCTCCTCCTCCTGCGCCATGCTGCTCTCACAAACCCGCCTCCACCATGCTCCGCCTTTTACTGTCGCTGCGTTCCAGGTAGTTGTCATCGCTGTCCTCCTCCTCCTCATCCTCCTCCTCCTCGCTCGCCGCCCTCTCTTCATCCCTCCCCTCCTCGCGACTTTCATTCGCGTGCCGGCGAGACAAGGCGTCGGCGCTGAACGAACGATCCAGGCGGAGCTCGGGGATGACGAAGGACGAGGAGGACGAAGACGGAGGCGCGTTGGTGTCAGGAGCTGGACGTTGTCTTCCTCCATCGCCAGACGCCCTCTTCCTCCTCCCTTCCTCAACCCCATTTCCGCCTCTAAAACCAACACCACTCCGCCGATCCACCCTCCTCTTCCTCCCCGGTGGGGGTCTTAATCAGATCCTCTTCCTCTCTCCAGGCGTCGGACAGGCTCACGTCCTCACCCTCAGTGGACGGGGGCGGCGTCGGGGGCACCAGGCGGCGCATCTCGCCTCAAGGCCAGCTTAACTGCTGGCCGTGGTCGCCAAGCGCCCGAGGGGCCCAGGAACGCTGGCCTCCTAGGGCGCACGCCATGAGCCCAGCTCACCGATCGGCTCCAGTTTAGCCCAACATCTGGCAGAGACGGAAGAATGTTACGGGGAACCAGATATGATTTAAGCTTGGGGTTAAAAGTAGTTAAACTACAGCCAAGCTACTCTTTTAATGTAGCATAGTTTGGATAGAGAAACTATTTGCATGCAAATGTAGTGTGTAATGCAAAAAGGTTCTGTCTGCCTCAGAGCCGCCCTTATCATTTTAAAACACACACACACACACACACACACCTTTCATGAATAATCCTCCATCCCTGTCCCAGCAGTTACACTGGCAGCTCTGAAAACGCCTTCAACAAACACTATTCCAGCCTCAAACACATGCACACTTCTAACACACAAACACACACACATGCACAGCATGACAATGGGAATTCGAGACGCCTACAAACACACACACACACACACACTCAAATCTCAACACACTGCACTGTTTGCAGACGAACAGATGTCAGACTGACATTACGATCAATCTCATTATAAAATATGAGCTTATAACACTGCGGTTAAAGAAATGACAGGAAAGACCTCTCTCTATGCTTGTGTGTGTGTGTGTGTGTGTGTGCGTGTGTGTGTTTGTGTTTACGGCTGGTTGGAGCTTTAGTGAAACATTTACAGCACCTGCCAGAGTCAACACACACACTACAGCAGTTTTCGTAGGGAAGTAACGAGAATGAGACCTATACACACACACAGAAACCGACACAGTCCAACATTAACATTACCTAATGAGGGTCCCAACACAGTCACACACACTCCAGTCCTTCCCAACACCAACACCGTCACACACTCCAGTCCCAACACCAGTCACACACTCCAGTCCCAACACCAACACCGTCACACACTCCAGTCCCAACACCAACACCATCACACACTCCAGTCCCAACACCGTCACACACTCCAGTCCCAACACCAATACCAGCACCGTCACACACCCAGTCCCAACACTAACACACAAGTCACACTCCAGTCCCAACACCACACCAACACCACACACACCAGTCCCAACACCAACACCGCCACACTCCAGTCCCAACACTGTCACACACACCAGCACCAACACCATCACACTCCCTCCAGCACCAACCCGACCCACACACTTGCCCCAGCACCGTCACACACCAGAACCAACACCATCACACACCCACCAGCACCACCACCCACACACTCCCCGGGCCCAAGACACACACACCAGCACCAACACACACCTCCAGCACCAACCTCACCCACACACTCCCTGCCCCAACACCACACACACCAGTACTAACACCATCACACCCCCTCCAGCACCAACTCCCACCCACACTCCAGTCCCAACACTCGTCACACACACACCAGCACCAACATCATCACACTCTCCAGCACCAACTCCAACCCACACACTCTCGCCCCAACACCGTCACACACACCAGCACCAACACCATCACACTCTCTCCAGCACTGGCACCCTGGCTCCCCACACACTCCAGTCCCAACACTGTCACACACACACCAGCACCAACACCATCACACTTCCAGCACCAACTCCGGCTCCACACACTCCAGTCCCAACACCCCTGGCCACACACACCCAGCAAGCACCAACACCAACATTTAGTCATATAGTCCAGCACCCTAGATTTAAAGTATAAATTGAGCATAACACTAGGCATACATGGTGTGTATTTATTACGACAAACTGAGCCAAAACCTTATTTAGTCAGCGATACGCCCCAAACCCCGTGAGGAGTGTGACACTTGCACTGAAGAAGATAAATGACACCAGCGGTGTGTTTTTTTGGCAGCTCGGTGGAGGAGAGACAAGCTGCTGCAGGAAACCTCGACTGGAAACAACCCTGTCTCCAGCACTCACACATTAATCACCTGAGAAAGAAGCAATGTGAGATTATTCCGGCAAAATGTCGATAGGTGACATATAACATCAGAGAGAGAGAGAGATGAAGAGATGGAGAAGTAAAGAGGTCCAAAGAAAGAAATGAGATGAAAAGAGAGAAAAAGAGAGATGGAGAAAGGAAGACAGAGAGACAGGAAGGGGAGGAGAGAGAGAGAGAGAGAGAGAGAGCGAGAGAGAGAGAACAAAGATAAACCAGAGAAATAGAGGGGACAGAGAAGGAGACATGAAGAGAGAGGTGAGGGGGGGCAGAGGAGAGGGAGAGAGAGGGAGAGGGGAGGAAAGAGGGACAGCTGAAAGAGAAAGAGAGAGAGATATGAAGAGAGAGAGAGAGAGAGAGAGAGAGAAAGAGAGAGAGAGAAAAGAGGGATGAAATAAAACAGAAAGAGAGGGAGATGGGGAAGAGAAAGCAAGGGAGACTGAGAAAGAAGTGAAGAGAAGTAAAAGAGAGACACCAAAAAAGCTGTGAAATGGAGAAAGAAAACATGGATAAAAAAAAGAGGGAAACAGAAAAGAGAGAGAGAGAAAGAGAGTTAGAGAGAGAGAGAGAGAGGAGCGAAAAGAGGGATGATGAAAGAGAAAAAGAGTAAGAAAAGAGAGGAAGATATGAAGAGAGAGAGAGAGAGAAATAAAGATAGACTCAGAGAAAGAGATAGAGCAAGAGGGGAAAGAGAGAGAGATGACAGAGAGAAAGAGAGAGAGAGAGAGGAGAGAGAGAGAGAGAGAGAGAGAGAGAGAGAGAGAGAGAGAGAGAGAGAGAGATGAAATGAAATGAAATCAAATGAAAGAGATGAAAGAGAAAGAGAGGGAGATATGAAGAGAGAGAGGGAGACTGAGAAAAGAGGAAGAGAGATAAAGAGAAGGAAAGAGTGACACCAAAGAAAGTCAGAAATGGAGAAAGAAACAGGGATAAAAAGAGGGAAACAGGAAGAGAGAGAGAGAGAAAGGGATGAAATGAAAGAAAGTGCAAGGGATATGAAGCTAGAGAAACCAGGAAAAGAGAGCGAGATGAGAAGTGAGAGATGAGAAACAGAGGAAGAGAGAGAGAGATAAAGAGAGATGGAGGAGGTTTCTGCCTCTATCGGACAGTAAGACGGGCGTTTGGTTATTCTAGCGTTACTGATTTCTAAGTGAATGACGCTGCTGCTCTCTCTGGTTTAGAAGTTAGGGCTTTTTGCCGCTGATGTCACTAACTTGCCTAATGAGTGTAAGTGGCTCTTTGTGCTGGGTGTGGATCACTTTTCCTGCCACTTTGCAGCCTTCGTCCTGCACCGAGCCTGCGGGCCGATTAGCAAAATGAGCCCATTGCATTAGCCGTTTCCGTCTCGTGGTTTCATTTCTCAAACGTCCCGGCGAAATGCCGGCCGCTCCTACGAAACGACTCCACAAACCCGTTTAACCAATACAATTATCCAGCCACGAGCGCCTGAGGCTACGTTCACTAAGCATCCAGGAAAAGCAGCTGGTTTGGTTTTCATCAGAAATGACTCAGGATCGCAGCAAAAACAGACTTTAGCCAACAACATTTAGAAAAGCAACAGATTAGAGTCACAAAAACGTCCATGTATCGGATCCGGGGATAAGCTTCGGTCCCCCCGCGACCCCAAGTGCTTCGGAGAATGAATGAATGAATCTATGGAGTCAGCCTGAAAGTAAAGTAAAAGTGGGAAGGTAAAAGTCACCCATTAGAATCCTGCTTCAGTAAAAGAATTAAAATGTCAGATACAAATAGTACTAAAGTATTATTAAATCAGACATGAACAGTACTTTTTGGCAGCTCAGTGGTACCTTTGCCAGTCCGGGTCTCGAAATTCAGATTCGGATTCAGATTCAGTATGGCAGATGGTGGTGTGACGGTTAGCGTGTTCGCCCCGTGATCAGAAGGTCGCCGGTTCGAATCCCAGAGCGGTAAAGTTACTACTGAGGTGGTACCACTGAGGTGGACAAGGTACCGTCCCTAAGCTTCTGCTCCCCAGGCACTGTCCATGTCAGCTGCCCACTGCTCCTTCACAAATGGGTCAAATGGAGAGGTCACATTTCATTGTGGTGCTCTGTGGACTGTTCTGTGGTGTGTTCACAATGACAAATAATCACTCACTTTCCACTTTCCAAGTACTACATGGGCAAAAGAAAACAACAAAAGTGTGCAGATGTAACCATCGGCTTTTCATCGCAGACCTGCCTATGGTTGACTAAAGCGTTAATGAAAACAAACCGGTTGATAAATAATTCTAGTCATAATCAGCCACAGAAACAACAAAAGGAAGAAAAACAAAATGATCCTTTGTAAACTTATTCGTTATTCATCAGTAATTTACCAGTGACATATTGCCCATTTAGACGTAATATTATTTTCTCAAAAACCCGCCTGGCGTCAACTAAAACAGCCCAAATTTCATCCATCCGCCCACACTGGGCCATTTTTACCCTCCCAACATTACAAACAAAAAGCCCAATCGGGATGAAGCCGCCCAGTCTGGCAACATCGCTCACAATCGGGATGACGACCGAGGAGTGTGTGCTGGCCTGTTTTAAATCCCCTCATGAATACACACACACACACACACACACACAGAATGAGGTTCACATTTGCATTGCATTTTTCAGGCGTCGCTCAAAGCGGCTGTGCTGGAGCAGTTGTGTAAAGTGTGTTTTTGGGAAGCAAGTTTACAGAGTGATTTAACAATCTGTCCGTCAGTTGTTTAGCTTGGCTCTGCTCATAAAACTTTTTTAGCTATCAAACAGTTGCTTAGGGGTCGAGCGATTATAAATCTGGACAATTATCGGAAGTCATGTGAAAGCGATATGACAAAATTAGTAGGGAAATGTAGCAGCGTATGTCTCAGTGTTAGAGCACATTTTGTTTTCTGTGTTTATGGTGTTTCAAAGCCCAATTTTGGTGAAAAAAGCTATTGTCTTCCAAATGCCCAAGTGTGTATATATATATATCTATATATCTATATACAATAAAATATAAATACACTACCAGTCAAACGTTTGGACACACCTTCCCATTCAATGTTTTTTCTTTATTTTCATTACTATTTACATTGTCGATTCTCACTAAAGGCATCAAAACTATGAATGAACTGTGTAAGGGCTATTTGACCCAGAAGGAGAGTGATGGAGTGCTGCGCCAGATGGCCTGGCCTCCACGGTCACCTGACCAAACCCAATCGAGATGGTTTGGGATGAGATGGACTGCAGAGTGAAGGCAAAAGGGCCAACAAGTGCTCAGCATCTCTGGGAACTGTTGGAAGACTGTTGGAAAACCATTTCAGGAGACTACCTCATGAAGCTCATCGAGAGAATGCCAAGAGTGTGCAAAGCAGTGATCAAAGCAAAGGGTGGTTATTTTCAAGAATCTAAGATATAAAACATGTTCTGGGTTATTTCACACTTTTTGTTTACTACATAATTCCATATGTGTTCATTGATAGTTTTGATGCCTTCAGTGAGAATCTACAATGTGAATAGTCATGATAATAAAGAATAAAACATTGAATGGGAAGATTTAGCCATGGTTGGCTAATTTGTATCACCATTAGACGTAGGGATTTTAAATATTTTCAACAGTTGAATAACGTTATTCATGTTGGATCACAGATTGTAGCCCATGTGCAGGTGGGTCATCCAACTGACAATCGTTTGAGAAACAAAAACGGTGACTTGTGATGGCTAACATTAGCACTGTGTTACGCTGAGACGGTGTGGTAACAGAGCGAACATTAGCACGATAATTATGGGAATATGAAATGGCTCTTGGAGGATCCGCCAACCTATCTGGCAACTTCGAGTCTAGTGAGGAGGAGGAATGTTTTGAATTTGATTGCAGTAGCAATTTTGGTCACAATCTTAGATATAGCTCCTTTAAATGGAGGGCTAACCAATCAGAACACCCGGGGAGCAGGACAGAGGGAAATGACTGACATACATACATACAAATGACAGTAATTCGTTTCATCATTTATCATCATCTAAATTAAAGTTTTTATGATAAAACACAGAAAAAATTCAGATTCAGTTTACTGTGTTTTTTTTTTTCATTTTTAGTGCAACAACGAAAATTAAATATTCAGCGTCCTGCATATATAAATACATCAAAAGTGACTAAAAACTTTGTGTCTCATCACAGTGTTTTGCCAACGACTGGGCTGTAGTTTACAGGATTGCAAATGCTCCTGGACGCTGGAAAACACTACAGGGAGGCCCTAGAGATCTCCCACGACGCACCTGCTATTATTATTTAACTCCTTCAGATATGCAACGCAGAGACCCAAAAGAAACCAGGCCACAGAACCTGGAGAGCAGCTTCTAAAGTCTCTCTTTCTCTGCATCTATCTCTCGCCATTCCTCTGTCCTTCTTCTCTTCTCTGTCCATCTCCCAGCGGGTTTCGGAGTAGTGTCTCTAAAGCGGATGAAAAACAGAACGGCCTGGACGGCTTTCAAGATGCTTTTGAATTAAAGAAAGTCCCCTCTGCTAATTCTTAGCGGGGAGAAGAGAGGGGTAAAAAAAACCTTAAAAATGGGAAGATGAAAAGCAGCAGAGCCCATCTGTTCTCGTTCCAACAGGAAAAGCCGAGATGAAAGGCGTCGGCACGGACGCTACGGAGAGGCGGAAAAATCTCAAGACAGAGAGACAAGAGCGAGAGAGGGAGTTTTGGAGAATCGTAAAGTGTGCGATAACATGCTTAAGCAAGAGAGACGGCTTTATGGCTCGAGCGGCTAAACAGCCTTCGCTTTATAAAACAAAAAAGGAAAGTCGGTCGCATTGTTGAGTCAATCGATACGAGAAGCAGGAGCTGCACTTTTGGGAAATATGGCCAACAGCAGAGGTGGAGTGTTGAAGCAGTTTTTTAAGTGAGTGATTACTTGTCATTGTGAACACAGCACCGCACAACAAAATGTGACCTCTGCATTTGACCCATCAGTGCTTGGGGACAGTACCTCACTCGCCTCTAAAGTACCTCAGTGGTACCTTTTACCAGTCCGTAACTTGAACCGGGTGAGATACACAGGTCATATTATGTGCTGTGCTGTGTTCACAATGACAAATAAAGAATCTTGAAACATAATCATGAAAACACATAAAAAAATAGTTGAAATTGCATATATTGGCTGTTTTAAGTTGAAGCAAATAAAAAAAGATGTTTTTCTTATGGAACAAATCACTTTTTTACAGTGCAACGGCGGAGACGTCAAGGACATGTGACAAAAGCACCAGCTGTCCTGTCAAACGCATATGCACTCACTCAGCTCTCGCCTTTTTACAGAGACAGCTGTTCATGACGGAAAATTCTGTCGGGCCAAACACTCACCGGACACTTTATTAGAAGCCGCAACCTTGTAGCTGCACCTTCTTAGAGTCTTGAGTCCGTCTGTTACCATCTACAGGTTGTGTCCCTTCTCGGCTGTATGTTATCTGTTGTTGTTGACCCTCGCAACACAGCTGTCAAAGTGACGTGTATATAAAGTCCACACTCATCGCGAATCATAGTCTGCCCTCTTGAAAGCAGAAACATTACCAGATCAAAGTGCGCATGCTTCGTTCATTCCTTTTCAAAATGAAACCAAAAATGTCTTTCAATATTTGCATTTTTGCAGTCTTCTGCATGTAACGGTCACTTCTGGATGACACCATTTGTGTTTGATAAAAGACAATATGACATGTGAGTGTGTTTTCCTTTCCATTTTTTATTTGAGCACAAAATGGTAAAAAATGAGCTGTTTTTCTTTTTTTTCCTCCCTTTTTTCCATTTTGTTTTTGGAAATGAATATTGAAGAGAGCATTTTTTAAAACAAACGAACTGGTATTAAGTCAGTCAGTGATTGTGTCGTCATTGTGAACACAGCGCAGCACATAGTGCACCACAACAAAAATGTCACTTCTGCATCTGACCCATCCGTGATGGAGCAGTGGGCATCATTTTTGGTAGAGAGAGATTCTTGGGGACAATAACTTGCTCATGAGTACCTCAGCAGTACCTTAACCAATCCGGAACTTAAACCGGCAACACTCCGGTTTATGGGTCCAACTCTCTAACTGTTACACTTCTAACTTTTAGGGAAAATAAAAATTGAACATAAACATGTTTTTTGGATTATGGTTTTAATTTGAAAAACAGACGAATGAATACCCAGATACAGATCCTCCTCCTTCATTATTCTTCTGTCAATAAGTCCGCTTTTGTCGCTGTCCAGGGT
>JAVGVS010000260.1:559759-567259 GCA_032718565.1 Distichodus sexfasciatus | reverse complement strand
GGCAGATTTCTCCGTTTCTCACTTGGCGTGACAGAAGAAACCCGACTCCTTTGAATGTTGATATCTCAGTCATATGTCGTCCCATTCATTACATATAGGTATTGTTTTGAAGCTTGATTTATGCCCTTTCACGAAAACATAAGAACTCAATTTTGAAAATTTGCGACAAGCGACTGGTTTTGCCATGGAGGGTCACATATATTATGCGAAACACAGAAAAGTCACGCTGCACAAACATCTTGAGCTGTCGCTTATTTTTGCTACCTAAGAAGCGGACTTTTCTGTGTTTTTCCATGTAGTAATGTAATGTCTGCGTATGTTTGCACCTGTTGCAATAAATCACTGTATCTATTGTCCCATTTTACTACAACATAAAGGAACGAGGGGTAGCATTTCATGTTTCTCTTTCTTGATTACTTGAATTGTTCTGATTACAATTAGTCCTAATTGAATTAGTGAGGGGCGGCACGATGGTTAGCGCCGTCGCCTCACAGCGAGAAGATCCTGGGTTCGAACCCCGGGGATGGCCGTAGGGTCTTTCTGTGTGGAGTTTGCATGCTCCCCCTGTGTTCACGCGTTTTTTTTTTTTCGGGCGCTCCAGTTTCCTCCCACAGTCCAAAGGCATGTGATGTAGGTTAATTGGTGACTCTAAATTGGCCCTGTAATGTGTAAATGTGATTGTGTGAGCGTGTGTGCCCTGCGGTGTGTTGGCGCCTGCCCAGGGTTGGTCCCCGCATTGCGCCCGTGAGTTCCCAGGATAGGCTCCGGTCCCCCCGCGACCCCAGTTCGGAAAATGAATGAATTAGTGATGTTTTTATCATGTTTTCTTTTCCACTTTGTTCAGTTAAAACTGTATGTAAAGGGCCATAGCTGTCGGTGTCAAACATTTCCTTAATTATATATACAGTTACCCATAATTTGTAATCTGAATACGTAACGTCGGTACATGTTGCTCCCAACACTGCCTGTATTAAACATCAAGCTCTTGTTACGGAAGATAAAAGTTGCCTTTCCACATGGTTTTGGTAAACACTGATGGTAGCTCGCACTCATGTGAAACGTCCTTATACGTGTCGGAAAAAAGGCAGGTGTAAAGTTTTTACGCATTAATACTTTTAACACAAGAAGAATAATTCCTTGTCTTATATTTATTTCTATTTTAAAATTTTTTAATTAAAACAAGAAAATCTGATCAGTTTAAAATTTTATTTTATAGTAACCAATTTCTTGTGATGATATATTTTAATGCTCTCTTAGACCTACAGACTCATTCCCTTTCATTATGAAACAGTCACCAAAGTGCACTTCTCATTACTCAACGCAGCCTCCCAGAATGCCCCACTTCCGCGACGGACAGAAACCTGTGATAAATCTCCAAATACAAGAGCAACCTGTCCCATTTTTACGGCCCTCGGAGACGGCCTTCCAGAAACGGCTTTACGGTTGTGATATTTTCCTGCTTTCCTAGAGAGAGAGAGAGAGAGAGAGAGAGAGGTGTAGTACGAGGAAGAAGAGCAGGAGGAGGAGGAGGAGGAAAAACGTCTGGGGTTCTAGTCAGGTTCTATAAATCAAACACTAAAGGTCAGGAACGCACGGAACCCGAATGAGGGCAAAGAAACGGTCAGAAGCCGACCAATGAGAACAGGCCGGCGTCAGACTGATTCTTTGCCCTCGTTCGGAATTCGGGAGTCGTTACCGGGAGAGTGACGTCACGGCAACACACTCTCATCCCCAACACTCCTGACCTCATGCTCTTCTACCACGTCCAGAAAACTAATGAAAAAATGTGTGCATGGCCGCTAAGGGACCAAATGTCCTTACTCTGCTAATAAAGAAAAAATAGGAAAAAAGACAGAAAGATCCTCAGGGATGTAAAATGCTGCTCGGAAAAGGTTACCTTTAAAGTGTGTGTGTGTGAGTGAGTGTGTGGGTGTGGAGGTGTGGAGGTGTGTGTACCAGTCATCGCCACTATAATGGGAAAGAAAAAAACCTACTTTAAACCTTTTATAAACATGTAAAAGACGTTTTTTTCTCATTTATGCTGCTAGCTAGAGAGAGAAAAATAGAGATAGATAGATAGATGTGTGCGGGTGTCTGTGTGTGTGTGTGTACGTATGTTAGTCATCTCTCCACCAGACAGCACTGGCATTCAGAGCCCGCGTTTAGAGATACTACCATGAGAGGACGCATACGGCTCGCGCCCCAGTCTGGAGGCTTCATGTGGAAAAGGGTCACGCAGCCATGGCACGTCGCCCCCACGGCATTCTGGGACTCAAGCGCAAACCCTACATGCATCACGCAGGAGCAACACCCCATTAGCCAGTAACTAATCTTAAATCTAATCGTAATCTACTCTAAAACACAATCTACTCCCAAAAAACAAACCATAATTGAATCCTAAACCTAACCATAATCTGATCCTAATCCAAATCATAATCTAACCCTCAATCGAACCTGAAACTTAAATTAAAACCCAAACCATATCTCTAAACCTAAAACTTCTTAGAGACATCTAATCCTAAAAGTAACCATAATCTAATTCTAGCGCTAACCTTAAAATAATACTAAACATAGCCATAATTTAATCCTAAATCTACCCGCAATCTCATCATAAACCTAACCCAAATTAAACCCTAAACCTAATCATAATTTCTTCATGACCATAATCAAATCCTAAATTTAACTTTAATCCTAAATATAATCTTAATCTAATCCAAAAGTGAACCATAATTAATTTCAGACCTACACACAATCTAGTTCTAAACTTAACCATAATCTAACATTAAACCAAACCATGAACTAAAGCTACTCCCAACAAGATTCTAATCCCAACATTACACCTAAATCTTAGGTAAAAGCATACCCTGGAGACCTCCCTCCGGTTGCCGCGGTGAGGAGTGTGTGTTTAAGTGTTTGGTCCTTGTGGGTCTAACGCAATTGAAGGCGGTGTTTGGACGAGCGATTAGACGCAATTAGGAGGAGCTGGGAGTTAACACAGCTGAGCAACATCCTCAAATCATTAAAGCTGCTCACTCCCAGCCTTAAGTGGGTGTGTGTAGGCACAATCGCGCGCACACACACACACACACACACTCACACACACCCCACACACTCTATTTGGAGTGTAATGACTTCATGAGTCTCAGAGTATCATGATCTAATTTGGGAAAGTCTCGGTGCAGCTCAGCAGGACATTCGCCTCGATGCAGCTTCACCAGAAGAGCTCGCGATAAATCAGACACTATCGGGACTAGCTGTTCTGTAGTAGGTGGAACACACACACATACCCAAGAACACACACAGACCCAAGAACACACACATAGAACACACACAGACCGAGAAACCCTAAACCTACTCATAACAATAATCCTACACCTAACTATAATCTAATCCTGAAGCAGATTATAATTCAAAACCTGAACCTAACAATCTAATCTTAAACCAAATCCTGAACTAGTCCCAAACCTAAAAATAGCTTACTAACCATAATCCAATATTAATCTAGTCCTAAGCACAATTAAATTATTTTAAACCTAACAACAATTTGAGCTTAAACCTAACCAAAATGTAATCCTCAACCCAACTATAACTTAATCCTTAACCTAAGATCAATCTAGCCATAATTTAAAATGTAAACTTGACCACAATACCATTCATAAACTAATACTAAACAAAGCTGTAATTTAATTCCAAACATAAACCCAGTCTAATCCTGAACCTAAATTAATTTAAATTGAAGCATAATTGCAACCAAATCCTAATTATAATCAATTCAAAACCATAATTTCATTCACAATCCAGCCACAATGTAATCCTACATCTTAGAGCAAATCATAGTCAAATTATAAACTTTACCATAATCCCATTTGAACTATGATCAAATTCTAAACCTATTCATAATCTACTCCTAAACCTAATCCTAAATCCTTATCTTTTCATCAACCTAAACTCTAAACTTAATCATAATCTAAACTTAACCTAACCATAATCTAATCCTCAACCAAACCATAAACTAAACCTAAATTTAGCCCCAAACTAATCCTAGACTAATCCATAATCTAAAACTTAATCTAACTATAATCTAATCCTAGACATAAATGTAATATAAAACTAAACCTATTCATAATCTAATGCAAGATTAAACCATAATCTAAACCTAAATTCTAAGAGTAACCCTAAACCTTAAATTGTATTAACAACATGTCTTCAGTTTACACCTCTAACTGTCACATTATAATCTAGTCAGTTTAAGAACAAATTCTCACACACACACACACACACACACACACACACACACAGTCTATGTATTACTATCTGTGTGAGGTCTTTCCATAGGCTCCCATAATGACTAGATGTATATCATTTTACACCTACACCTAATCCTAACCCTAACCTTAACCTCAGGAACCAAAAGCACATCTTTTACCTCTTTTAGTTTCTCAAATAAAACAAGCACATTTATCCTCATGGGGACCTCTCAAATGTCCCCACAAAGCCCAAAAAATAGATAAAAGTGATTTTAGGGAATAAAAGGTCCCCACAATGCGATAAATACATGGACACACACACAGACCATCATCATCATCATCATCATACATATGGCGGTACATGCGGCATGTTTACAGCCCAACAGGTCAGAACTCTAATCATGTGAAATCTTTGTAAGTGGAAAATCTGCACACACACACACACACACACACTCCTAATGCTAACAAGTCCTTTGTGATTACTTTAATTTCCACATACATACACACCTGCTGATTCAAGCATGCAACCCAGAAAACAACAAGCAAATTTACACACACACACACACACACACACACACACACGGACAATCTTTATCATCATTCAACTACATGTACAATAAACAACATCACACACACACACTCACTTTTTAAAGATAAACATACACACACACACACACCAACGACCACAACAACAACAACAACAAACAACTCACATTAAAACATGCGACTGACCGTGTGTACAGAGCGGAGCTTCCAGCCACGTGGGAATTCCTCACACACCTCACAACACGACTACACACACATTGACATGTCTGCAGGAGCACTCACAAATACACACACACACACACACTGCACAGTCCGAGCTCTCTCACACACACACACACACCACCACACAGTGCAGCGCTCACAGGAGTTCAGTTTGTGTGTGTGTTCCTGTCAGAGTCAGAGGAAAACAGACAAGATTGCGTCGGCTGTGAGTAATCAGAGTAGAGAGAGATAGAGAGAGAGAGAAGGAGGTGGAGAGAGAAATAGAGGGAGGGAAGAAAGGAGGGAGGAGGCAGAGAGGGGTGGAGAGATACCAAAAGGAGCAACAGAGGCAGGGAGGAGAAAGAGAGAGGAGGAAAGATGTGTGCGCGTGAGTGAGGAAGAGAGAGAGAGAGAGAGAGAGAGAGAGAAGGATGGTGGAGAGATAAAGAGGGAGGGAACAGAGAGGGGAGGAGAGATAAAAGGGGGCGCAGCAGGGGAAGGGGGAACAAGAAAGAGAGGAGGAAAGGTGGGTGAAAGAGAGAGACAGAGACAGAGAGATAGTGAGGTGAAGGAGGAGGAGTGAGGCTAAGATGGAGGGACTGAGGAAAGAGAGAAAAGGAGAAACAAAGAATGAGGGTGGAAAGAGGCACGAGACAGAAAGAGAGAGAGAGAGAGAGCGGGGTGGACAGTGGGAGGGACAGAGAGACAGAGACAGCGAGAGAGAGAGAGAGGGAGTCAGACAGTGAGAGAGAGAGAGATGAACAGAGAGAGAGAGAGATGAACAGAGAGAGAAAGAGAGAGAGGTGGACAGTGGGAGGGACAGAGAGAGAGAGAGAGATGTAAACAGGAGAGATGAACAGAGAGAGAGAGAGAGAGGGAGAGGTGGCAGGTGAGAGAGAGAAATTGAGAGAGAGACAGATGGAGCGGCGGTGGACAAGAGAGTGAGAGCAATGGACTTAGTAAGGGGGAGAGAACGAGAGAGCGGGGGAAAGAGAGTGAGTGAGAAAAGAAAAGATAATAGAGACAGAGACAGAGTGAGGTACAGAAATAGAGAGAGAGAGAGAGCGCAACTCCCTTGTCACTCCACACGCTGTAGAGGAGGGGCGAGCGATGGAGAGAAAAATGAAAGACTCAGTGTGCAACGGGAAAAACATTTGTGTGTATGTGTGTGTGTGCTTGCGTGTGTGTGTTTGTGGGTGTGTGCTCCATTAAGCTATGAACACCCCCTCCAACCCCCTCACACACCAGCCATGGACAAGACATTATGGCGCTCTGATCGGTTGCCATGTCCCAGAGGTACATAACCATTAACATCCATCACACACACACACACACTCACGGCACCCATGTCAGCTTTGTGTACACTGTCAAAAGCACACTTACTCTCTCTCCCTTATTTCACTCGGTCTGTCTTACACACTCTAGGCTCTCCTGAATGCTTCACACACACACACACACACACACACACACACACACAGTCTTGTATTACTATCTTTGTGAGGCCCATCCATAGGCTCCCATAATGACTAAAGTACACAATTTTACACCTACACCTAATCCTAACCCTAACCTTAACCTCAGTAACCAACAGCACATCTTTTACCTCTTTAGTTTATCAAATAAAACAAGCACATTTTCTATAAAGTCATTTCTCCTCATGGGGACCTCTCAAATGTCCCCACAAAGCCCCAAAAAACAGATAAAAGTGATTTTAGGGGGCAGAAAGGTCCCCACAATGCGATAAATACATGAACACACACACATACACACACACTCTCTCCCTCTCTCTCTCTCTCTCTCTCTCTCTCTCCTGCTTTACTTTCTCTGTGAGGTCCTTCTAATGAGATACAAGACCATTACGACACAACCATAATACAACCTTACTACAATCTTAATAAAACCTTCACCTGGAGCAACCAAATCCCCCGTCTTTTAACTTATAAAACCTTTCCTTTCAAATCATTTTCTCTTTATTGGGACCAGACGTTACACACACACACACACACTTACAATGAGTTGGTCCTGTGATCAGAAGGTCGCCGGTTCAAGTCCCGGACCGGTAAAGGTATATGGAGAGAATTTAGTGTCAATATGATCGAATAAATATCACACCATTCACAAATGTATTTCTTGATTCAGCAACAAATGTAACAAGATTCACAAAGATAATTTATGACATACAAATAAATGTAACACCATTCACAAATGCATTTCTCGACTCAAAAATAATGTTACACGACGCACAAATGTCAGTGCAGTTACATTTAAAAAACACATTTGTGCATCGAGCGCTGTCAGGGGGGTCTCAGAAATCCACAAGTAAAGGTAGGGGTGTTCACAAATATATACGGTGGTCTGTAAATGCAGGTTTATCCGTTTGTGAATAAATGTCAGTCCCCAGTCCCGTGATCGGAAGGTTGTCGGTTCACGTTTCGGTCCTTCCCTCTTTTTTCTTTCCTTATCCCCCCTCCATCTTTCCCATCCTCTGTCTGCGCTCTCTCTCTCG
>JAVGVS010000260.1:462259-554759 GCA_032718565.1 Distichodus sexfasciatus | reverse complement strand
TGAGACAAGATTTTGCTCGCCAGCACTCCACTGCATGCTTAGAGTTTTGGCATAAAATAACACCTACATTTTAAGACAGAAGTGGTGGATCGTACTGTATATAAAATCCCACCTCAGACTGGTACAAGCGCTACCTTTCTGATATTTAGTAGTGTGCAAAAGTTTTAGGCAGGTGTGAAAAAATGCTGTAAACAATAAATGCTTTCAAAAATGGAAGTGTTAATCATTTATTTTCATCAATCAACAAAATGCAGTGAATGAACAAAAGAGAAATCTAAATCAAATCAATATTTGGACTATAATCCTACAAAATCCCTGACTTTGTGCAAGTGTACCTATAAGAATTGATGCTGGTTTGAAGGCGAAAGGTAGTAACACCAAATATTGATTTGATTTAGATTTTTCTTTTGTTTGCTCACTTTGCATTTTGTAAATTGATAAAAATAAACAATCATTATTTATATTTCTGAAAGCATTCTTTGTTTACGGCATTTTTTAACACCTGCCTAAAACTTTTGCACAGTACTGTATAATAAAACCGTCAGAAAATATCAGCTGAAAATATTGGGCAAATCTAAGCATCGGTCCAGTGCTGATAACTTTTAAGCAATTATCGGCCAATTCCGATGTGATTCCGATATTATTGTGCATCCCCAGTTTTATCGCTGTTATCAAGAATCAGTTTTTAACCCAAATCAGTGCAAAGCACCATGTGAGTTTACTGCAGAACAAAGAGGCTTTTCTTCATCATGCAGCCCATCCTGTGATCCAGAGAAATGTGATTGTGTGTGTGTGTGTGTGTGTCTCTGCATAAAAACATTGCAATGATTAAATGGGAAACTTTCCTCATCAATTATAGATTAATGAGCACATCAAACAGCAATGCAGCCGACAACAAAACATACTTCTCAAATGAAATGATGGACGTCATCAAGTCTTAATGTTGTAAGCTCAACGCTAATAAATCATAATAAGACTTTTTAGTCACTCACCCTGATAAAAAACGTTCAGTAGCCGAGATTATGGTTTAAACCAAACAAAACTAAATATTCATTTCATTAATCTTCCTTTGCCTGCTTTTCTTCAAGAATAATTTAGTAATAAACCCAAAAACAGGTAATGAGGTGTTAATAATCTAATTAGAAATGCTGAGGTATTTTTAGGGAAGTCTGCTAATCTTTGTGTGACTTTGGTATTAAAATTCCAAATTAAGATTCTTTATGTGAAAAGACAATATTTACAACTTCAAAATAAAACTACAAAACCACTCGATTTGGAAAAATACAATCACAAATTAAAATCGGAACGATATTACCATTCAAATCACTTCTTGCTGTTTAATTTTTTGGGTAAATCGATGAATAATTCTGCATTGGGACTGGTCTAAAGACTAGTCTTAGACTAAATTTCATTACTAATGGAGAGTCACCACTGAAACTTAAAGTTAGTCTAGGCTTAGGCTTAATCATGTTCTGGGAAACTGGCCCCTTAATCCTAGAAATAATGCGATATTTGTGATATAATTAAGTAAGTTTTTAACATGCATTACGATATGTTTCCACTGACAGCATGGTCGGGGTGTGACGAGATATTGTGCCACAAAATCTTGCGATTGAAAGAAACGTGACAATATTTCTAGTCGAGGGAGAAAAACCATTTCGTGAATTAGTATGGTGTTATTTTAGTTCCAAAATATTGAGCGTGAAGTGGAACTTTTATCAGCAAAATCTGCCATCACGCACTATACTCCACCTTCACGCTGGCACCACTTGGTAGTGCGTTATAAAAGTATCAAAAAAGCAGCCAATCACAGGCTTGGAGAAAGCAGTTTGATTTTTGTCTCCAAACAGTTCATGTATCTTCCTTCTCTAACAAATCAATGGCTAATTTGTTGTGTAATTGAGTAAATGTGTAATTACAAACTAACTTCGTGTGCCAACATACCTGTGGTGTGTTGGCACCTGCCCAGGGTTGTTCCCCGCCTTGCGTCCATAGTTCCCAGGAGACGCTCCGGCACCACTGCGACCCCAGTTGGGATTAAGCGGTTTGGATAATAAATGAATGAATGAAAAACTAACTTAGCATAAACTCATTTGTTTTAACATATTTCCTTGCTTTATGGGAAATAGTGACTGGATAGACAAGGACAACAGAAGACAAAGATATACGTCCTCAATGAGCATACAAAAAAAAACAAACAGCAAGAAAGAAAACAGCAAATTACTCGTCCGAGCACACGAGCGGTTACATCATCACGACCTGCACTTACATAACATAACAGTTATTAATACTCAAACAATTTCCTTTTCAGAAATCTGAGAAAACAAGATCCATCAAACGGGGACCCATTAAAGTTTAAACCATCGCGAGGCAATTGATCTGCGAGATGATGGATGCTGGGACAAAATTGAAAAGACGTGCGTTTAGCGTTCGGCTACGTGGTAGCGTGGTAACAGTAGACTGGCAAGGAGGAATGCGATGAGTGTGAGACGAGTCTGGAATGAGTGTGTGTGGGTGTGTTCAGGATTGGGAAGCTGTTCAGCTTTTGTTGTAGTTTTTTTCTTCAAATACATGCTAAACACCACCGCTAGGTTAGCGTTTGTGACAACAAATAAAAACTGCCATATGGCTGAGGCGAAAATTAAGTTTGGCATTAAGATTGGATTATGGTAGGGTTTAAGACTAGGAATAAGTTATGGTTAGGTTTTGGGATAATATTAGATTAGATAATAAATTGTTTGGTTTATATCCAGGATTAGACTTGGAGAAGGTTGTGGTTAGGATTATACTATGTTTAGATTAAGGGTTAGATTACAGAAAGGTTTTACAGAAAGGTTAGGTTTAGGTTTAGGGACACAGTAGATTATGATTAGGTTTATGGCAAGGATTAGACTATGAGGTATAATACTGTGCAAAAGTTTTAGGCAGGTGTGGAAAAATGCTGTAAACAAAGAATGCTTTCAAAAATGGAAATGTTAATCATTTATTTTCATCAATCAACAAAATGCAGTGAATGAACAAAAGAGAAATCTAAATCAGATCAATATTTGGTGTGACCACCCTTTGCCTTCAAAACAGCATCAGTTCTTCTAGGTACACTTGCACACAGTTTTTGAAGGAACTCGGCTGGTAGGTTGTTCCAAACATCTTGGAGAACTAACCACAGATCTATAATCCTATAATCCTACAAAATAATATAATGACTATAATCCTACAAAATCCCTGACTTTGTGCAAGTGTACCTATAAGAATTGATGCTGGTTTGAAGGCAAAAGGTAGTAACACCAAATATTGATTTGATTTAGATTTTTCTTTTGTTCGCTCACTTTGCATTTTGTAAATTGATAAAAATAAACAATCATTATTTATATTTCTGAAAGCATTCTTTGTTTACAGCATTTTTTCACACCTGCCTAAAACTTTTGCACAGTACTGTAAATTAAGATTTAACGATGAGTAAATTAGGATTATATTATGGGTAGGCTAGTGTCAGGATTAAACTATATTTAGGTTTAGGATTAGGATTAGACTATGGGTAGGTTAGGGTTAATATTAGACTATAGTTAAGTTTAGGGATATATTAGTTTATGGTGTTATGGTGTGGGTTATGACTAGGATTAGACTCTGGGTAGGCTGGGATTAGGATTAGACTATGGTTATATTAGAAATGTATTTTAGGATCAGAGTTAAGGTTAAATTATAGTAATGTTTAGGAATAGTATTCAATCATGGTGAGATTGGGGTTAGGATTACACTGTGTTAAAATTTATAGTTAGGATTAGACTACTGCTAGGGTTAGGCTTAGCATGAGGTTAGGTTTTTTAAGTATTTAGCACTGGATTTTATGGGGTAGTTTATAATATAATGACAGGAAACAAAAGTTTACTGTGTAAAAGAAAATGAAAGTTCACTGTGCGTGTCCAAGTACCTAGTCAACACAGCTTTCAGAGAAATAGAGAGGCAGATTGGATGTGTTTGGAGACCAGCCATGTGAAAAAACACACTATAGCGAGTCAATTTACGCTCCAGTTCTTAAGCGCCGCTAGCCGCGGAATCGCTAAAATCCCCCTAAACCTACAAACAACAAAAAACAGCTCTTTTATTTAAGTGCTTTTATGTTTTATGTTTCCTGTAGCATGGTAATGAACAGTGACAAACTAAATCAAGTCTCTCAGGGGGGGTGTGTGTGTGTGTGTGTGTGTGTGTGTGTGTGTGTGTGTGTGTGTGTGTGTGTGTGTGTGAAAGAGAGAGAGAGAGAGTGAGGGGCTGCCTGCTCTTGTGAAGCAAGAGATAGCGCTCTCGACGTTAGCGGCTAAGACAGGCGCACAGTTCCATCGCTATTTTTAGCTTCGCGAGGTAGACCACCTCTATTAGGCAATGACTCGGCAGATTTGAGGAGGAACACTCAGAAATAAAGACAAGCACTGGAATGCGGATCACCGGATGATGTTTGCACAGTCGCTGTAGCATGTGATCATCGGCTACAAAAGTCTCTTTCAGCAGACAAACAAAGAACGTAGTTTGCAGTTCAAAACTAGACACAAGGGTCTTCCTGGATGTTACCTTTATAAACTCCCAGTAACAAATAGATAACTATATTTATTAATAGGGGTGGTGATGTTATCGTGTTAGGGTCATTACACTTCACCCTATGCTTATGTCGTTAGCCCTAGTTGAAAATATATATTTGTGAGCTATATAGTAACCCTAACTCTAGGTGTTATTACAGGGACAGAGATTTAAAACGTCATGATACAGCTCAACACATCAGCAAGAAGGTTTTTACTCTTCACAGCCAGTTAACAGAACAAAACAAAATGTATGTTTAGCTAAAAATAAGTTCACACAACAAAGTAAACGAAAACCTCCCAAAAAAGCAATATCTGAGAAATGTGACTTGACCGTAAAAGATGCTGTATCAAACTTCTTAAGAGGATAATAAAATATCCAGCGAGTTAATGTTTGCGACTCATGACTCATGACTACATTACTACTTACATTACATGAAAAAATTCTGTTTTAATTTGATAGCTGATTTATTTTAACACACTGAACTACTGATGCTTAACTAGCCAGCTAACTAGCTAATAGTTGTCAGCTATTAAGCTAACAGTTGTCGATCAGATAACAAATCATTTTTGGCTAGTTAGCTAATAGTTGTCAGCTAGGGTATAACTGAAAGGTGTCGGCTAGCTATCTAATAGTTGTTAGCATATATAAAATAATGTGTGATAAGTGATAAATAATTAGCTAACTAGATAACAAGAAGAAGCTTATAATTGTTGGCTAGCTAGTAAAGTATTTTTTATGGCACATATTTTATGTTATGCTATAAATAATTACCGTCATATGAGTATTCCTTTAAGAAGAGTAAATGCATAACTACATTCAAAACTACATATTTTCAAATGAGAAATTTTTCTTACTTGTCTGATTTTATTGCTGTAATAACCGACAGCACAACACATGCTACAAGTATGTTTTCACTCTTCTACAGTGGGGAAATAGCCTGGCCCCGTGTTTCTGGAGGTGTTAGTGAGCAGAATGCTCGGTGCAGTTGCGTAAATGTGTGTGTTTCCTTTGGGGCTCTGTGGCACTGCCCAGCACCTTGCAGAAGGAAATCCCAGAAGCTCATGACAGCAGGCTGCAGGGTGTGTGTTGGATGGGAAGAAAGGGGTGTTCTGACCATTCCTAAAATAGCAGCATTGCTCTATTACGCACGAGTCGCACGCACTGACCAGGTGGCATGACGTCAGGGCAGAAAGATGGAGAGTAAAGGTTAGTCCTTTAAAGGTCTTGGATTGTCAAAAAGTCTTTGGTCTTGTTTTTTAAAATCTTCTACATATTCCTCGAGAACATGAAATTTGAAGAAACAAGCACTTGGCAGGATCTACATCAGAAGCGAGGACGTTACAATTTGTACATATTTGTTTTTATTGGCAAAATATCACAATGTGGTCGATTGTTAAATTAGACGTGGGAAGCTAGTGTGCTAATGTTAAAATCTGCAAAAAGAACAACATTAAATTGACTTAGGTTCTCACTCATGGCATTTTAACTTATGTAACTGGATTGCTTTAGATTTGTAAGGTGTCTCATTTTAATGCATGCAACTAATTTTACTAGCCAGTTAGCTAGCTAATACTTGTTGTCAGGCTAGCTAATAGTTGTTAAGTAGCTAATAGTTGTCAGTAAGCTAGCTAATAAATGTTGTCAAGACAATGTGGCAAATCTAAGTGCTGTTCACCCTCCTCCCTACCAAGTGAATGATAAGATTATTGGCTTCCGGTACATAGTTTCATTCATTCTTTGCAAAGTATTGCTAGCTAGTTGTATAAAAAAAAACTGTCTTGAGATACTGTATTTTTTGGACCTCAATTTTGCCTGTTCTTTGATATTTCAATAGCCAACATTTGTGATATTTGGACTTTCTACGAATTACAAGTTTGGACTTTGCCTTCCAGAATATCGTTACAGATCATGCCTAATAGTTGTCCACTAGCTAGCTAATAGTTGCCAGATAGAACGTTAATAGTAGTCAGCAAACCTTTAAATAGATAGTTTGTTCTTACATAAGTCGACCCTAAATTACTAACATTCACCAAAATGTTTCTTAAATATTGGTGCATTAAATGCTGACAAAAGCTGTTTTTTTATGGGTTCTTAAGAAAACCCAATAAGCTAATGTTTTGCAAAACAGCTGTGCAGTAAATTTTGCATAAGAGTTGTGGGTTCTGTTCTTACTGAAGAACAAATATTACCTAAGATAACACAAATTAATGTCAAAATCTTACGAAAAGATACTTCTGTGGTTACGAACGAATGAGAACATGAGTACCTCAGTGGTACCTTTACTGGCCCAAGAATGAACCGGCGACCTACCAATCATGGGATGAACCCTCTAACCCTTACACTACCAACTGGCCCAAAGGTAAAGTATGATCAAAGATTAAAGGTTCAGGGGCCCCTACCAAAAAAACCCCCCTCTCAGATATGCGATTATTTCCGCTATTTGAAAGCTTTGAGCTGAGATTAATCCGGGCAGGCCGGTTTTTAACATCTCCTCTGAAGAATCCAACCTCAGCCCCAAGCGGGAAAAAAAGCAAAGCTTTGAACTGCTGGCAAAACGCAATAAAGGATCCGACTCGGCAACGCGGCGCTTCAGTGGAGGCCTCTTTATAGCCAGCGACAAACAGGTAAAAGAGAGCAGCGTTCGCTTTATTCGCCGAGGGAAATTTGCAGGAGGAGGAGGAGGAGGAGGATTTGGCCCGACACAGATCTAAAAGTGGGCAAAAGCGCAACTCAGCACCGAGCTCTAATAAAAGCGTTGATGATAAAAAAAAAATTCTAGCCTGGCCTTCTTTCAGCGTAGATTCCTTTTTATATCAGTTTCCTCTTACAGAAAAGGGAGCTGAAATAGCGAAACTGACTCACACATTTTTTCCCCCGCTGTAGAAAGTCATTAGTCACTGCAAATCTTACAAAACACATTTAAGTCCGACTCTTATCTAAAAGACCAAAAAGGAGAAATAGGCCCCGACTTTGCATGAGTCGTCTCTCACTTTCACTAGCTTCTGACAAGCCGTGAATCGTACAATCGAGCACAAATGTGTTCCATTTCGCAGCTTACGGTGTCCTAAAAATACTGTTTTGCGCTGCAGCAGCTGCTGCGTCACACTTAAACCCTGATGACGGAGGGGGAGCGTATCTTTTATGAGAGCGAGCGACTCGAGGGGGAAACTTTTTCAGACACACCAGCCAATTACCTAAAGGTCAGTCACGTTCGATGCTGACGTGACGTTTGGAAAGCACAATAACAGGGCGCGAACCGCGGTCACGTCTAACGGAGCTCGATGCCGACGTCAGGACAAAGCTTCCTCCGAGAGTTTAACTATAATAAGTCAACCTAATCCAGCATAATCCTACAGAAAAGCTATTTTTCACTAGGGGCCTCCGCTTCCTGATTGAGATTCCAGAGCACGAGTCGTTTGACGAAAAACGAAACGCTCATAAGTGACTCAGTTACATTACAATAGGAATCTTCAGCACAAGTAACTTGGAAAGTGATATCATGTGAAGCAGCGACCTGGAAATGAAACTCATTTCAGGTTGCAATTTTTTTTGACATAACACAATGCAGAGAGTTTCAATGAAGCCTCAAATGCATTTTTTTAGGCTTGTTGAAATACAGAGCAGTTTACGAATGTTGTTACAGAGCAGTTTACGAATCCAACTGACCCTGGGCACACCCTGTCTTGGCTCCAAGGCATTGGAGCCTCGACTTTACATATAGTACCAAGTTTTGGAAACTAAGACCCATTTCCTAGACAACGCTTAAGCCTAAGCCTAGACTATCTTTGAATTTCACTGGTGAATCTCCTTTGTATCTGCAATTAGTCCAAGACTAGGCTTAATCCATGTTCAGGAAACCAGTCCTATAAGTCTGTGACTTTTCCGCATTTGGTGTGTCAAAATTCCAACACATCGATTAAGCCAAGCTGCTTAATGAACCTTCTCAGCCCTAAACTGTAAGCAGTTGCTGTAAATTTAGTTTTTTCCTGACAGTATTTTACTGTACTTCCTTAAGAATAAAACACAGTACTTTTTGACTGTTTGCATTGTTTCTTTGCAAATACAGTAACATGCTGTAAACCTAAAGCATTGTGTGCATCACCCCTTGTTAGTACTTTTTTCAGTCATCGAAATGAGATTCAAGTTTATATCAAGAAATTAAAGGAAACTATTTGCAGCAGGGGATGTAGGGGATCCCCTCTGGAGGGAGAGAGAGTGCGAGAGAGCGATACGTGGGTGAGTTCTGTGGGATTCAGGGGAAGCTGCAGTCAATGATGAGTCAGCCAATTAGTACTATGGGGAGAATCCAGAGAGAGAGTGATTAAGAGAGTGTGAGATAGAGAGAGAGAATACTCCAAAGTTCTGGCATGGCACATTGCTGCCATTGAGTGCATATTTTTATGTAATATTCAACCTTGCCTATAGAAATGATAAAATAAAGCAAATCATAGTGTTATTGATTTTAAACTGCATAATCTTTTATAATCCTTTTAACAAGGAAAGTCTTAAAAGTATTTAAAACTATATATAAAACATGCTTGTTAGCTGTTAGTGTTATTAAATTATTACATTTTGGCTATTACAATATCATTACTAATTTATCAGACTACAGTATTAACTTCAAATGTTATATAAAAATACCTTGATGAATGATGAGGAAATTAGCAATTTTAAGGTTTCCTCCATGCATTAAAGCTCCCATATTATACATTTTGGTCAACAAGTTAAAATATGCCCATGAGTTCCACTGAACATGTCTCTGAAGTAGTTTGCTGTAAACACCTCTCAGATTAGGCATTTTCACCTGCTTTTTACTCCTCTATTTCAGTCCCTTTCAGAACAGTTTCTCATTAGTATTCCTATATGCAAATGAGCCACAGCTGCCCACACACACGCCCCTCACTCCGGAACTGGGTGTAGTGTAGATAGCACGGTGAGAGTTTACCTCACGTGAAAATAATCCACACGGCTGCTGCTAACAGACCATCCATACAGCCGTACATGGTCAACACAACACTCCGGCGCTAGACTTCTTCACTGCGATTCCTACACTAGCGCTGGCGAGAAAACATGGCGGATCAGGAAGCGCTAGCAGTTCTACCTGGTGGGCGGAGCTTCTCAGAGAGGAGGGTGGAGTTATTCAAATGCCCCCTACTGTGAGGTAGAAGTAGAGGAGAAATCTAAACGGCTCGTTTAAGCACACGATTTCGGACATTCGTAAATTAATACTAACACAAGTGACCATTTTTGACAAACTTACAGTGCGTGTAGAGGCAGCACAGACCCAAGTGGATGTCCAAAGAACAGATATTCATAATATTGGTATATTGCTGTCTTTTCCTCACATTCAACATTACTTGAACAGTCCACAAATTACAATTCCAATAACTACACTAATGAGCACAATATTCAAAAAACACTGATGCATTTCAGTTATCATGGCATTAAAAAAAAAACAACATGCCCAAAATACACACTTGATGTGTATTTACATTCTAGACTGCTAAAATCCAAAAGAACCAATAAAGAAATGCAGCAAAAATGAATTATCCGCCTCCAGATTCAGAAGTAACAAAGAAAACTATTCATAGGTCTTACATTCCATTTATCAGTTAATGAGGGAGGGAGAGGGAGCGAGAGAGAGAGATTTATGATTAAAAACACTACCTCGCAGAGACAGGCAATTGGCTAATCGATGGCCCATTACCAGAAGGGTGCAGACAAATTTATTAAAGCCTCAATTCGATACAGAAGCCCGAAGGCCTCGCTTATAAATAACACTCTGGAAATTAAATACATTTACTTTCATCTCAATGACTTCATGCCTTTAATGAGGTGCTTCTAATATTAAATGCTGCAGAAAGGTCTCTGTGGGGAAAAATGTAGTTAGAACAACTGATATTTTCTCCTCCACTGCATCTCTATCTTTCTCCATTCATCCATCCATCCATCTTCCATCTCCTTATCTGTTCATCCACAGCTACTCGCGCTCTCTCCCTTCACTTTCCATTTCTCAGTTTCTCCACCCTCCTCTATCCGTCCAACAATCCATTCATCCGTCCATCCATCCGTCATTTTCTCTCCCCTCTATCCATCAACTCATCCGTTTGTCCCCATCTACTATCTCTCTCCCTTTCTTCCTGTCTTCCTATTTATCTATCCATCAATCCATCTTTCATCTACTCACCTATCAGTTTTGTCCCATCTAATTCTCTCTCTCTCTACCGCTGTTCTTTATCCATGTATCCTTCTATCCATCCATCCATCCATCCATCCATCATCTTACTTATTTGTCTGTACCCACCGTCCATCACCCACCATCTATTCCACTTCTATCTACCTAACTAACCGTCCACCATGAACTTCTCGTTCAATATTCATCCCCTCAGTCTCTTCCTTCTTTCTATCTATCTATCTATCTATCTATCTATCTATCTATCTATCTATCTATCTATCTATCTATCTATTATTACGCTTTCCCAGCAGTCGACTATGTAACACTGTAAAGATCATGTGACCTGGCAGAAGACCCAGTGGACCCTGATCACTCACACACACACACACACACACACACACACAAACAAACAAACACACCCCGCTACGTGCAGGTTACATCCGGCTCACCTGGGGCAACGTTTTAATCAAGGCGTGTGGTCAATCACCAACGAAAACAATAACATATACGTAAACACACACACACGCACACACACACACACACACACCAGGTTGTGCTCATTCACACACCTGCCAGGACATGACTCACAGAGCATCACCCTTCAGCACACTGCAAGCCATCATTATCTCTCTCTCTCACACACACACACATTCACACACACATATACGTAATACACTAAAATGGGGCAGGATTGTGCCACACATACACACACACACACACAGCATGAATCATACTATATGTGGTGTATGTGCTGTAAATGGGTCAGAGACACAGCTGCAGTCAGCCCTCACACACAGACTTACACACAAACACACACAACAAATACACAGCTCGGCGGAAACAAACAAACAAACAAACAAACACAACCAACGGGGTAGAAGAGAGAGAGCGATGGGGAGAGGGGGGTGAGGAGGAGGGCAGTGGTTTCCCGATGGAGGGATGGATAAAAGGTTGTGTGGACAGAGCATCTCTGTCTTTCATGTAGAAAAGCGTGAGGAGAGGAATAATTAGCAGCAGGTGTTGTAGAGATGAGGAGGTGAAAGCCTAGCACTGGGTTCATACTCCCCTCTCATATGCATTTTAATCAGACGCACCTTTATACCAGCTGAACAGGGGGTTTATGTGTGTAAACTAACATCCCCTTAATCCTGAATATTATCTACAATAATCATTAAATAATAACACACACAATATGAATGATGTCATTGTAAACAAAATGCAACACAACAGAATGTGTCCTCTGCATTTAACCCGTTCATGTCAGAGAAGTCCTTGGCCAAGGACATTACAATATTACTGTCTCTGAAATGTAATGTGTTACACCCGGGGATCGAACCTAAAACCTTTTCACTGTGTGGCGGCAGCGCTAATCACTGTGCCGCGCGTAATGTGTATAATATAATATATAAAATGTATTAGTAATGCTTTACATTAGAGCATAAAGTAATACATTGCCATCATTGAATTACTTTTATAATGTTATTTTCGGGGCGGCGCAGTGGATAGCAACGGTGAGAGGGTCCTGGGTTCGGTCCCCGGGTCGGCCACAGAGCCTTTCTGTGTGGAGTTTGCACACTCTCTCCTTGTTCACGTGGGTTTCCTCCGGATGCTCCGGTTTCCTCTCCCAGTCCAAAAGTATGCGCTATAGGTTAATTGGTGACTCTAAATTGGCCCTGTAAGGTGTGAGTGAGAGTGTGTTTGTGTGAGTGTGTTTGCCCTGCGGTGTGTTGGCGCCTGCCCAAGGTTGGTCCCCGCCTTGCGCCCGTAGTTCCCAGGATAGGCTCCGGTTCCCCCGCGAACCCAGCTGGGATTAACCGGTTTGGAGAATGAACGAATGTGTTATTTTCAACAATGGTCAGGAGTTTACTCACCACTTCCCGGCTGAGATTTGAACCAGCAATGTTCTGATGACAAGACCACAAGCTAATCGAAACCTCTGTCAAATTAAACTCCATCTACTTCAATAAAACTACATACAATATTACAATGTCCTACTATATCCTTGCTCTTTCTTAAATGTCTTTTTAGACACTGTTTATTGAATAAATATTCACATCATTTTTCTAGTCCAATATTTATTTGTTTGCTCGTGAAGTTGAGTTTTAAATATGGTCTTATTAAAGTGATATGCTACTGTGGGGACGAACAATCACACATGACCACAGGCTACCGGAATGCCGGTCAAATTGTAAAATTTTAACTCAAATCAATTAATTTTAATTCAATTACTTCAATTACTTTTGTACTCGAGTACACGTAAAATTACAGACAAAAAAAAACTACCTAAAAATAGTACAAAATCACAGTAGCATGAGTACTACAACACCAACAGTACTAGAAATGTTCCCACTCATGCTAAACAGCAAAGTACCGTACCGTACCACACCACCCAGTGGAAAAGCACTTTTTCAGACATGCACTAGACAGGACATTTTTTGGTCATAGGTTACCAAGGACGAGCATCGCTGGATGAGGACCGACCCGATTAATTTCTACAAGCTCATGTCAGGTGATGCAAATTAATCAGTTCAAATCTGTGCTCCTACAGCACGAGGCAGTACCGGACTCAAGAGAAAGGCTCTGCATAGCATAATCTGATTGCATCAAGAGTGTGTGGTGTAATCTGTGGAGGGGTGTGTGTGTGTGTGTGTGTGTGTGTGTGTGTGTGTTGGAGGGTGTACCTGCTCAGGTGGGCCGTAGTTGTCTCTGCGCTGCGACTGGAGCTGTTTGTGAATGTTGTCGCTCAGACACTGACACACTCTCCTCTTCTGCTCCAGAGTGTACGCCTCTAAACTCAGCAAACAGTCACACTTCTGGAAGGAGGGAGGGAGAACGAGGAAGAGAGAGGGAGAGAGGGAGAGAGAGAAAGAAACTTCAAATTTAGTATGAACACCCATTTATGAAATGATATTTTTGGCATGAACACTCAGCCACTGTGAGCCACTCTGTACAAGATTTAGGGCGTTCCAAACACGCGGCACAAACAGGTTTAGGGCGTGTCCCAGTTGAATTTCGCTAGATTAAGGGCACAAAATAGTGTATAGAATAAACAGGTGTAATATATTATCTTTGTTAAAGCAAAGGGTGAAAGTTTAACATGGAATAAACCATCTGAGTGTCACTACCATTACCTTTACGAGCCCATATTTTATTTTTTGCTGTTGCAGTGGATCTTTATTTAGATATGCATGTACATACACGTTGAGTGGGAAACTGACCAGCTTGTGTACTTTCTCTCCAAACACATGAACATAATCTTTCACAATTTTCTTTTGGATGGGTCTGAAGCAAGTGTGTATGATGTGTGAGACATGAGAGAAAAGTAAATTATGAGCCAAGAGTCATGTATGTGTGTGAGACCTGTGTGAGATGTTTGTGAGACTGGTGCGAGACCTGTGTGAGATGTTTGTGAGACTGGTGCGAGACCTGTGTAAGATGTTTGTGAGACTGGTGCGAGACCTGCGTGAGATGTTTGTGAGACTGGTGCGAGACCTGCGCGAGATGTTTGTGAGACTGGTGCGAGACCTGTGTGAGATGTTTGTGAGACTGGTGCGAGACCTGCGTGAGATGTGTGTGAGGCTGGTGTGAGAGACCTGAGTGAGATGTTTGTGAGACTGGTGTGAGACCTGCATGAGATGTGTGTGAGACTGATGCGAGACTTGTGTGAGATGTTTGTGAGGAGCATGAGATGTCAGACCTGTTTATGGTGTGTGTGTGTGAGATGTATGTATGTAAGGTATGTTTGAGAAGTGAGTGAAGTACATGCGAGAAGTGTGAGATTTGTGAGAGAAAGAGGGAAAAGGACAGAGCAGGAGTGACCTTGGAAGAGCGAAGTCTCTGTCCAGTTAAGTCACAGTTTTATCTGCATTTCTTCACAACAGCTGTTCATGTAGACAATATGCAACACACACAATTGTTTATTTGGTTGTCCAGAGGTCAAAAATATCCTCAATGTGATTGACTCCACCCCCATTTGAGAAGCGACTTAAGGTAAAGCCCTTAGAGACGAAACAAGACAAAATTACTCTTTTTTTATTTTTTTGATTTGTTGGTGTTTTCCTTTAAACATGCCACAGTGGTCTTGAGAAACTCCAATGGCGGTGAAATTTGATCCACTATCGACCGCCGGCGTCCTTGAGCCTGGGTTAGGGGGACGCGAGCCTGTCACGCTGGGCACGATCCGGTCCCTGTGCAAACTGATGAGTGGACGCAAGCTAACAACGTTAGCCGAGTAATCAATAGCTGAGGTCAGGGATTTAGCGCCAGCACTTTGATATTCGTTTAACCCAAGGCCAATATCAAATGAGCCGCTTCAAGCTGCTCTCTGGTGAAATTAAGGCTGAAAAAACAACTCAATCTACGTTATTAGAGGACTGCAGCATCCCCTCACGCTCCAAAGCACCTGGTCAATGCGAAACTTTTTTTGTGCATAGAGGTGAGAACAACAAGGAACAGTAGACGTTTGCAGAATTGCTTTGTAGAAATGTGGAAGTGCAGCAGGATTTGTGAAATTAGCTCGGATTGAACAGCAAACAGGGGAGATGAAAAGTATGTGACACGTTTGTTTGAGACGAGTATAAGAAATGTGTGAGGCCTATGTTTGATGTGCGTGAGATGCATTTGAGACATGTAAGATGTGTGTGAGGCAGGTGAAATGTGTTTGAGGTGTGTATGAGATGTGCAGAAGCATATGAGGCATGTATATGTTAAGTGTGTGAGAAAAAGTAGCATCTATGAGAAGTGTGTGAGATCTGAGTCAAACGTGTGAGGTGTGTGTGAGGCATGGATGAGAATTTTGTGGAGTGTGTGTGATGTGTAGCATAAGTATGTGAGGCATAGCAGATAACTCTATGATATGCGCATGAGAAGTGTAGGGTCTGTATGAGAAGTGGGTAAGATGTGTGAGGTGTGTGAGGCATACAGTATATGTGAGACGTGTGAGAAATGTGTGAGAAATATGAAAACAGCTTAAAATTTAAAGCTTCCCATTTAAAAATAAATAATAAATAAAACTAAGACTCAAAGACAAGAGCAAGAACAAACAAAGTCTTAACAAATGTTTCTGAATTGTGACATTGTGTACTGCTATAATAAAGCTGTGCTCATTGGGATTGTGTAGTAAAAGATGCCCTGCGGGCGGGCAGCATTAATGGCTCTCTGGAGTGCAGCAGCTTTTCCCCAGTCGAGCCTTTAAGCCAGGCGTTTTTACACCGGCAGTTTAGCTCGGTTATATATAGACGATGTTTTCTCCCTCAGAACGAGAACATTCTGCTCCTAGATGGATGACTATAGAATTAGCGTCCATCCATTCTTACTGGCGCTTTAGGCCCGGACCAGACTGTGGTCAGCAGCGTGGACCGAGCTGAAGAAAGACTGCACAAAAATAAAGCTTAACTTCCTGGAGGTTTGGCAAACAAAGCATGTGCATTCAAAAGTGGGTATTTTGGTAGATGCTAAATATGTGTGTTGCGTGAGAAAACACACAAAAAAGCTATAGCTAAATGTTTCAGTTTTTCTCAACTTGAAAATAAACATAGAAATAGCACTATTTTTGTAAAAGAAAAACGAACAAGAACGTATCTTTTGATATACATATATGAGTAAAATAAAATTTTTAAACAAATAGGCAAAATATTGTATATTATCTTATCAACTGTATCGACTGTTCCAATTATTGTGGAATTTTTGGCTTTAAACCGACAGGCTGTGTAACGACTCTCACCTCCAGTTTGTAAAACTCTACTAGTAGTTTAAAAAATATAATTCACTCTTGTAATGAAGAGTTGGCCTGCTGCAATTAAAGTAACGCGATAGCGTGAGAACGACCACATGATGCTGGAATAAAGCGAGTTAAATGCTGCAGGGTGTAAAACAACGCTATGATCTATAAAGAACAAAACACTGCTGCCTGCATCAATTATGTAAAACACAGCAACCTGCCAGGAGCCGCAAAACGATCAATATTCCAACAGTTCAACATAAACGATCACAACAAATGATAGGAAAAGTGATGAAGAAATGGGAGAACAATGTTGATACTACAAGTAAAGCTTCAAAACTAATTGCTGAGAAGGAAAAACAGGATGCAGCCTAAATGTACGATACATTTTAAGACAAAAGACAAAAACATGACCTCGATTTACAATGAAATTGCTAAATGTTTATTACCATGTAATTATACTGTTTATCAGTTAATTACATTGTTACTACTAAACATTTATTACCACAAATTGTTATTACAGTGTATTTAAGTGAGTGAGTGAGTGATTATTTGTCATTGTGAACACAGCACAGCACAGCGCACACTGTGCCACAACCAAATGTGACCTTTGCATTTGACCCATCCATGAAGGAGCAGTGGGCAGCTAATAAGGGCAGTACCCAGGGAGCAGTTCTTGGGGACGGTACCTTGTTCATAAGTACCTCAGTATTAACTTAACTGGCCCTGGATTCGAACCTGTGACCATCTGATCACAGGGCGAACACCCTACTGTTACACCACCAACTGCCCAATGCAACAAGCAAATGTTTATTACCATGCTATAACTATGTAATAACAAAATGTTAACTACCCCGTTATTGGAAGGTATTAGCCCCGTGTTCATAATTACAATGCAATAAGCAGCTTGCCATGTAATTACAACGTAATAACTAAATGTTGATTACAATATTCCGACAATATAATAAGCAGATTGTCATTTATTAAAACATTAGCTTATTGGGTTTTCTTCCATTCTACAGTTGTTGAAAACTCCTTCACATGTCAACTTTTTGAACAAGTTTAGAATTTTTGTTTACATTAATGAATGAGGCCTATTGTTTTTAATCACAATAGAAAAGAACTTTCTTCTGTGTTCCCACTTACTAAAAATCTCTAATTTCATTTCCTGGATGTGTCTGCCCCTACTGATGGCAGAACAAGACAGCCAGGAGAGAACAGAACAAATCACTGCCCACAAGGGACGGTCCGAGACCTTTTTTAAAGTCATGGTTATTGCCGGATGGCTGATAAAATGCAGTTGTTTTAGTGTTGGGCAGCAAAATCAATACAAGCCACTCTGGACTATCTATCATTTAAACCTAATATTGGACCTTCTGCAGGTGGAGGATCAATCCCTTAGAAAGCTCAGATGGTCTAGTGGTTAGGACTGGGAATTAGGACTGGGTTTGTAAGATGTCAGCAGCCGGACTCAAAGTTTAACAAAGTTTCCAAAACAGCATGGCTTCCTCCATATCTTACAACTTGATATATACCCCCCCCTTCATCTCTAATACTCATCCCTCATTCCCCAAGGATCAATTCCACACTTTTATACACTTTTTCCACAGTTGTGGAGTGGTGGAAGCCATACTGCTCTAAGGTCCAAGAGATTGTACATTCAAAATTCAGCTGCTCTGGACTTCGGAGTGTCTTCTAAATGTTATACATGTAAAAACATGCTGCTCTTCATCGTCTTCATTAAGACTCTATAGAATGTACACAAACTCAGCATAAACATCCACTTACTTATCACTAGTAGAGGCAAGAAAAGTTAGAGACATGCAGAATAAATGAAAGCTAACTGAGCGCAACTAATGTGGACTATTTAGCAACACAAATGACTACATGTCTAGTTGTAAATGAAGTCAGTAAATGGGGATTAAAGCACATTAAAGCAAAATTATTTGGACCAAGTGGTCCTTTAATCATGCTGTCAGAGCTCATATCCTCATATCTCATAATAAAGCATGCTCCAGCACTAAACCTTCTCATTATTGCCAGTGGACCAAAGGATTATAGCTTTAAATCCAGCTCTATACGACCTCCAGAACTACCACCATTGGGCCTCTGAGCAAGACCCTTAACCCTGAGCTGCATCAGGAAGACAGTGAAAATCATTCTGGAAACAAATTTTAGATTTTTGCAAAAAGCAAACATCTCCGACATTCGCTGATACTGATTATTGAATGATACTCAATAAACCATTAAACAAGCTTATGTACTCACTTGCTAGCAATTTAACAATTATTAAGTTAGCAAGCAATTAATTTGCAAGAAAACCTGCCAAGCCTTTGGGTCAAAGCTCTACTACTACTAGCGAAAAACTGAAGTGAGATGGAGGTGTAACAATATGTTTCTAGCTAATTGTTCAACTCCAGCTCAATCCTACCGCCGGCTCTAGAAGCATCATTTCACAATGCCCAGGTTGCTTCAGGGAAACTTTCCCTATATTTAGGGGAATGTAAAATACTCTACATAAGAGAATCTGCTGCATTCCATAAACATATTAAAGTATGTTGCAATTTCCTCCGCATATCTGCCTTGATTACAATGATTGCGATTATGGTCTGTGGAAGAGATTGGAAAAATGTTCAAGTTCCAAACTTTTCCAGCCTCACCTTCATCCCCTTGGTGGAACTGAACCTTGTCACAGCCATTGTTGTTATCAGAAACACAGTGCAACAAATTTCTGGGGGTGGCGTCAGCTTTAGAGGTCAAACTGCCCAAGGTCAACCCCAAACTTTGTTGGCTATCCGGAAATCTGAGCTAATCTAAGTAAAGTGTGATCATGGTATATAAGTCAATAGTATTTATTTTCATTTTTTCTCCAGCTTTGTTAACTGTGAAATCGATGCGTAAAGCTCAGATCAAAGCCTTTAGACTTAGTGAGCTATAAAATGCAACGGCAAACTGATTTGTATTATTCTACTGATCCAAATAACGTTAATTACGTGTAAATTAGGGCATTAAAATGTGCACAAAGAGCTAAAAATGCACAAAGAGCATGCTAAATGTGAAAAACCATGCCAACCTCAGAACAGCTCCTATTCAACTCAGACGAAAAACGAGGGACGGGGGTGTTCCGAATTTTGCACGCACTCTCTGCGTCTCATAAGAAGTCTGGAAGGGGGACAGAAATCTTCCCCAAAACAGCAGCTAGAGAATTCCCAACCCTCACAGCGAAACCACAGCTGCAGTGCGGCAGTTCGACTCCCCAAAGACACGCACGACTGTGTCTGCGTTCGCCCGGAGAAAACTCTTCCCACACTCCTCTATGCGAGTGGGAATACGCCTCTTCAGCTCAGCGTGATCGCGGCCCGCCGTTACACACTTCCTCATCCGGAACAGGCGTGTGTGCGAAGCGGAGCACATGTCCCTCCAACACTAACGATGATTGCCACCACGGAAGGTCGGCATTCCGGATCGGACAGAGAGCAGAGAGCTTGTTTATTTATTTAGACTTGGGGTAAATACACAAGCATAGTCAGAGATGTCCCACACACTGACCTCACGAAACCATTTTCAGTTGTCCCAAGTTGTCTGAAAGTGCTTTCAGGTGGTGGAATATTAAGATTGGTTGTTAATCCCAAAAGCCTCAGTGTCTCAGGAGATGACTGACTCCAAAGCTCCAGGCCATTGTTGAGGCAAAATAGGACATTGGTGAATCAATACACTAATCAATCAAGAAGATTTTTGAAGCAAAAAATGCAAAACCATGGTTGAAACATAACTCACGAACACTGCTGAAGCAAAACTCAAAAATATTTTGACATGGTGGTAGAAAACTCAAGCAAAGCTCAAGAACATTGTTGAATTAAAATGGGTGATTATTTGTAATTGTGAACACAGCACAGCATGCTTCACCGCAACAAAATGTGACCTTTGCATTTAGGACCTGTGTCCACCCAAAGCGTTTTTTTGTGCTGAAAGTGGTCAAACCCTCACTTCCAGAGCGCTCTCTCGGCGCCTACTGTTGCTAAGTTACGAAAAGCGTCATCGGGCACTTCCGCGTTCGTTCCTATTTCATGTAAACATTGTAACATGTTCTGTTGAGATCTGTAGTTTAGGCGACATAAAAGAGGTGGAGTAATGGTAGGATGTTCGCCCCGTGATCAGAAGGTCACAGGTTCGAATCCAGGGCTTGTAAAGTTACCACTGAGGTACTCATGAGCAAGGTACCGTCCCCAAGCACTGCTCCCCGGGCGCTTGTTAGCTGCCCACTGCTTCTTAACGGATGGGTCAAATGCAGAGGTCACATTTGGTTGTGGTGCACCGTGTGTTGGCTGTGCTATGTTCACAATGACAAATAATCACTCACTTTCAAGAGATTATCTTTACAACGGAGAGAAAAGGCATCTTGGCATTAGCGGCAGCATTTGAACTAGATACTCACATGCCTTCGAGACATAGAGATTGGGTGCATAAGATAAACCGTGCAAGAGTAGCACTGATTAGGGGTTTGATCACATAATTGTAGTTTTTTGCCTAATTATAATGTGTAAATAAAGCCAAAATAAGTGTATGTGGCTGTGTACGCCCCGCCCCTTCCTCGATTTTGATAGTCTAGCGAGAGAGAAGTGGAGAAGTGACATTGACGAGCGCAGCGCTGTTCTAGTACTTGAACGGATTTCGACTTGAAGTACTGCGGTAAAAAACGTCTCCACCTGCGTTTTTTTTTTTTTTTCCACTGAAGCCGCTTAGCGCTCTGACTCCTGAAGCTCACAGGATTTGTATTAAAAAATAGTATTCGGTGGACATAGATCCTTAACCCGTCTGCACGCTTTTGCACCATGGAGCAAACTCCCTAATCACTATGCTACCAACTACCCCAACAGCTAAACTGAAGCAAAACTCATAAGCATTGACTCAAACACATCATTAAAGCAAACTCAAGTGCTGATAGCCTTTAACTGATATTAGTTGTGCTCATGCTAACACAGGCTACATGTTTTTAGCAAAATGACAATAACAAATCAATAGCAAATTCAATAAAATGTTTTAATAGGATGATTAGGTTAGGAAAGGATCAAATCAATCAGTAACCCCTTGACCCAGAGTTTTCAGACCCACTTCATCAACAAGCTTCTCTAAAGCTGAACTTTGACTGGCACCGTTTTCCTGCCTCTTAACACTGTTCTAAATCGTGGACAAATCAAGCATGAAGTGGCTGTCGCATTTTACACCAAGCAAGGGGCTTAACCAAGAGTGATAAATTTGCTCAACAAGCTGTCGGGCGCTCCACTGACTTTACGGCACGTCTTGAACGTAGTAGGATGGCATGGTGTGAACGCAATGTCACGATCCGATATGAGGAAAGTGGCCGTGAAGACTAATGTACTCTGAGTGGAAATATCACCAAAGGGACCTGAGTCATCGAGAAGTAAACATTAGCAGTGATGTGATGCTTATATAGTGGTCATAAACAAATGTATTAGCAAAAACAAATGAGCAAAAATGATACTGAATGACTATGATGTGGTTTCTCAGGTTATTAGATTTATTTTTATTTTACTATGAGTGCATTTCATACATTCAAACAAAATTTGTTCAAGCAAAATTCTCTTAGTGTTGTGTAGGTTAAATCACAGGAATTCATTAGGTAAAAAAATGTCAATACAATGAGATTTCAAAATATAATAAATTACTGAAAATATCTCAAAGGATCAAAGTTCGCCAACTCTACGACACAGATGCAGCAACACATATAAGGATGTAAATGTGCCCCCTGGTGGCACTGTCATTTTCCATTTTAAAAATTAAATGTGAAAATGAGTGATTATTTGTCATTGTGAACACAGCACAGCACACAGTTAACCACAACCCATGCTTTTGACCCATCCGTGCAGTGGGCAGCTAACAAGGGCAGCATCCGGTGAGCAGTGCTTGGGAACGGTACCTTGCTCATGAGTACCTTAGTGGTTCCTTTACCACTCCTTGCTGTAAGATCCCAGCCCAGACCAAGGGGTAGTTCCGGACCTTCACAACAACCCCAGTTTACCAGATCTACATCACCAATCACATCCATAGAACCTGTATATAAGGCCTTTCATGTACAACCAGTCTCTGCGAAGTATTGTGATGGCTTGTGCTACATACCGAGCATTTCTTGTGTTTGCCTGTCTCCGTTTTGACCCATGCTTTCTGTTTTTGGATTACCCCTCTGCTTCTGGCGATTTGGATTGGTTTGCTTCGTGGACTGTGTATTTTGGTTCTGACCTCTGCCTGAATAAAGTCTTGGTTTTTCATCAATCTACCCCTGTGCCTGTGACCTGGTTCTGTCAACTCTGCATTTGGGTTCACCTGCCCAACGATACACTTGCATTCAAACTGGCGACCTTCCAATCACGTGGTTGAGCGCCCTAAACGTTACGCTATCAAACTGCCCCATGTGAGACACAAGAATAGCAGGAACTAGTGGAAGAGTCTTTAAAGAGCCCAGGAAAAGCGTAAGAGCAGTAAATAAAAGTTAATAGAGCAGAACTAACGGAAACTAATTAATTAGCAGCCAAAAGATGATAATGTGCCTAATGGTAAATGACGTCTAATGGGGTCTCATGCATATTTATTTCCATTACTGCATACAATATGAAAACACAACATACGAAGAACATTTCCTAATGATGATTTCTATTATGAACTACCATGACAACAAATGCCATTTAATTTATCTATTTGTGAGTTAATTTAAAAGCACAAAAAATGAGCCTGTGAGCACTGGGCCTATTTTGGGATTGTTGCGGCCTAAAATGGCTGATTTTGCGGCAGCTTTTCTACGAAACTGCGATGAAAAGTTGCAGTGTTTTGTTGCAATAAAGTTGCGGGGGCATGTCAAAGTTGTGCAAACATTTCTTCCCCATTAAAATGATTCTTAACAAAAGGAATAAAAAGAAGGAAACAAAACCACTATTATTTTTATTAACCATTAATCATTTAGTTATTAGGTTTTTTTTTAAGTAAGTGTGTTTTTATCACACGTTTCCTGATGTCTGGCTCAATGTTTTACGGTAAACGACAAAATTGGACGCTAGTAATGAATTTGCAGGGATTGGCCGCATTTGCGTTAATAGTTGTGATCGCAACATTGCGAAATCCTGGAGGGTCTGTAAATGATGAGGTGCAGGCACCCCTGTCTTTTTGCTGGAAGATAATATTCAGTCGACCAGGACATCACTGACACACTGCGTTGAGTATTCATCACACAGCTAAAGAATTCCAAGACAAAACTCAAGCTCACAATTACAAATAACACATTTCTTATAGATCCTGTAAACGTATAAACGCGCTGTTCATCATCATCATCATCCAAACAGCATCTGGCATGTAGCAATGTTCTGTAACGACCAGCGGGTGAACCCAAACGCAGAGTCGACAGAACCAGGTCACAGGCACAGGGGTAAATTGGCAAAAAACAAAGAGTTTCTTAAAGTACAGGTCAGAACCAGAAAATACTGTCCATGAAGCAAACAAATCCAAATCGCCAGAAGCAGAGGGGTAATCCAAAAACCGAAAGCAAGGGTCAAAACCGAGGCAGGCGAACACAAAGAACGCTTGGTATGTAGCACTGGGCATAACAATACTGCACAGGGAATTGTTGTAACTGAAAGTTCTTAAACACAGGTGATACGGATGGGATTGGTTAAGAATTCTGGTGACGTTGATCTGGTAAACTGAGGTCATTGTGAAGGTCTGGAACTGCAGTCCTGGATAGGTGGCCTTTTTGGTGAGGTGGATTCCTCCCTCGGTCTGAGCTGGGATCTTACATGTTCATTCAGACACATTTAGATTGAACCCAATCCATTGTACTGTGCATGCAAGACGAAAACACCGTAAAATCACTGTTTTGTTCAAAAAATGTAAGCAACATCTGCATCCCCATCACTAGCGGAAGCTAAAAAAGCTGGTGACGTGGAATTAAAGCCAATTGAGCAAATCTAACAGGAACTAATTAGCACCCAAAAAAGACAATTAATCATAAAGGAAGTAATGAAGCAAATGGAGATCAGAGCTCATCACAGCTAAATTATTTGGACCGAGTGGCCCTTTAATCACCCAATCAAGGCTCATATCCCCAAATCTCACAGCAGTGTCTCAGCCAAAAAGCAAGCTCCACTGATAGCAAAAGCAGCGCTAAGCCTCCATTTTTATTACGATCGCATGTCTTCTGCATGTCATCTGGAGGACTCAATAAGAAGCTGCCCTGGGCGTCAGTGAAGCGGGAGGGGGAGGGTTTGGGGGTCACAGGCTAAATCATGAAACTGGCCTTCGGGACAGACGGCACTTTCCCAGGCCCTGCTTGTGAAGCCAGAGCGTCTCCGGGCTGTCTAGATTTTGGTGGGTTTACGGGGACTTATCTGGGCTACAGAGAAGCGGAGTAAACTGGATTCTGACCGTTTCAGGGCTTAAATTGCATTGGACGTAGTATCTGGGCGCTGGGAAAGTATAAGAGCAAATGGGCACACAGGGGTCAGTCAGCACTACACACTCATACACGGGTCAGTGCTCATCCTGGCCGGTGATGTCCAACAGAGGTCATGCATGTTGGGTCAATATTCAGTGTTTAGAACAAATTAGTGTTTTGTGGGGAGTTTTTAAAAAAGGTCAGATTTTAGGGAATTTCAGCATTTTCCTGTAAACTTATTTTAAAGATGAAATACATTTTAATTTTTGCACTTTTAAGTGATATTAGCTAAATGTTGTAGAATTAATTTACTGCACCAATAATGTTGCTTAATTTTTTCTATTTTTAAATAAAATAATAACAATTATGAATTATGATGAAATGCAAATAAAAATAAATGGGGCAGTTGGTAGCATAAGGGAATTAGGGAGTTCGCCCTGTAATCGGAGGGTCGCTGGTTTCGAATCCCGGATCAGTAAAGGTACCACTGAGCTACTCATGAGAAGGTACCATATTCAAGCACTGGCTGCCAAAAAGCTGCCCGCTGCTCCTTCACGGATGGGTCAAACGCAAAGGTCACATATCGTTGTGGCGCACTTTGGCGCGTTCACAATGACAAACAAACGCTCACTTTTCACTAGCTTCGAGTTAACCCTTATATGCAGAAAATTCTGTTGGTTTTGACTGGCACTTCATGCATGAAAAGGTTATATTTTCCATCTCAGAAATCATAGTAAAATCGAGACGATCAGCAATCATCAGTCATTCTCCTAAATACTGGAAGTTTTTCCCCTTCCTTTTCTTTGCATTGCCATTAAAGAGCATGTCAGAGCTCAAGTTTATTAAGACAGGTCATGCCGGAACAGCTGGAAATAACTGACCGCGGTCTCTTGCGGCCGCCTATTTAGAAAGAAACTGCAGTTGTTGGTCTCTGAGGCAGACGCTCTTTTAGAAACAGGGTCTCACTAGCGTGTGATCTTCAGACTTGCTTCACTGAAAGTAGGCTTTGGTGAGGTTAAGATGAGGGACAAACTCACATTCCTGTTTCGGTCAGTCAACATGAACGAGAGTCAGAGGACTTATATGTCTTGTGTTAGACAAAAAAAAGTATGTGCGGGCACCAAGGAACCAAACTGTGTTGGGGAAGCTAGTTCTAAGTGAGCGAGTGAATATTTGTCAATGTGAACACAGCACACAGTGCACCACATCACCAAATGTGACCTCTGCATTTGACCCATCCGTGACGGAGCAGTGCTTCGGTACCTCGGTGGTACCTTTACCATTCCAGGAATGAACCATGGGGCCAACTCTCTACGTTACCAACTGGCCCAAAGCTAAGGCATGCTGAAAGATTGAACGTCCGACAACCTTCTGACCACAGGACCAACTCGCCACCAACTGCCCCGAAATTAATGTTAACCAGTACTTTTTCAAGCTACAAGCAAGACTCCTTACTCTGTTCTAAGAACTTAAAGTTTAGAACAGTTAACAGACTTCTGACTCGAACAGTTGGGTTTACTTAGAAATAAGGGTGCTGAAATTAATCACATAATCGATGCATCACGATGCAGACGTGGATGATTCTGCTTTGAAGCAAAAGCAGACCATAATCAATTATAATGGAGGTTTTCAACCAGCTGTCTGCTGCCCCCTAGTGGTCCGCGACACGCGATCTAGTTTAACTACTGAAATAACTTATATAAAATTATTTTTCATTTTTCAAAACATTTCCAGATGATTTTTGGCATCTTTATGAATAGTTAATTTAGTTCAAATATCTGAAAAGCAATTTAAAAAAATATCCCCCCCCCCCCCACATTCACACTGCTAAGGGTAAGATCAGACGGATTCGGTCGCCATATACGGCATGACTGAGTTCATAGTGAGGGGGGAAATGAATCTACATTTGTAATAGACCACTTGGTCACAAGATTACAGCCCAAACTGTGCCAAGGCACTAAATGCGTTGTAAATGTGTTGTAACGGCAACCCGAAGCTTCCTGTGGTGCCAAGAATAGTGACGTGTCTCCGGAGCGAAATACGTCTCCGAATAATCGCCAATGCCGTTTATTTGGCTCCGGACGGATTATCGCACCAAGACAGGATGATCAAGGACAGCAACGGACGACAACCAAGCGGGCCGGCCAACCGGATAATCCCCCGCCCAGCGTGGCATAATGCGGGAGCTTACAGTTCTAATACCGTTTACAGCGTGATTTACACACAAGGCCGGGGCGATGAATATTTCAGCACTGCCGTGGTTTCAGGGTGGCAAATATTAACAGTTCTCCGGGGTGCGGGTTCTGCCGGAAGAGATCCGAGCAAATAAACGTGTATTACCACAGCTGGGAATATCTTGACAGCTGCCGGATGCTGAAGATGTTAAATTGGAATCATTAATAATAGGTTTTGGTGTCTACACTCTACAAAAAAATCTAATGTTTTATAGACCATTTACCTGATTTACCTGGTTATGTGAATTACCTGGTTAAACCTGCATATCATCATTCTCGAGCAGAAACCTGTCCAGTTTTTGGTCATAAAACAATTCTGTTGGTCAGTCTTCTCATTGGCCTGACAGTTTTAGAAATATTTAACCAGTAAAACGTGTTGAAAATGACTTGTTCATATTTTTAGAATATACATAGTTTTTTAATTTCCAGAAAAATAACCATTTTGGACATAAAAGGTTTCCATCCGACGGCGACGATATTTTACTCCAAACTGTATTTAACAGAAGATATTTTGAAAAGATATAAAAAATTAGGAACAACTATAATAATTATAAAATTGTGCCATAAGTTTACACATATGTGGATATTTTTACGTTTATTTTTTTATTGCGTTAACATGACATTCTGTTAAAAAACTCTCCGTACACACTAGAACACAAAAGGATTCCTCGAACTCGAATGTTTACCACTTGTCTGCGTCATGTTTCTTCTGTCAGTGAAAAGCAGGCGATCACGGCGCAGTAGCCTTCTTCACGGTTACCGTAGTTACTTGTGGTATGGAACGCGCACGATCGAAGTTAAAACTTCATCCATGGACGTCATTAGGTGTGTTTTAGCGGGCCTTCAGCCACCCTCAAACCCTCACTTCCAGAGCGCTTTCTCGCCGCTTCTCTCAGCACTTGTTGTTGTTAAGTTACAAAAAGCATCATCGGAAACTTCCGCGTTCCATCCCATGTCATGTAAACATTATAACGAGTTCCTTTGAGATTAGTTGTTTAGCCGACAAGATTGTTTTTACAGTGGAGAGAAATCGTATCTTGGTATTAGCTGCAGCATTTGAACTAAAAACTCACGTCTTCGAGACGTAGAGATAAAGCCAAAATAAGCTTCTCCAGCTGCTCCAAATATGCCGCCACTGTTGTTAGTGACTTCTTGACTGTGTATGTCCTGCCCCTTCGTCAATTTTGATTGGCTAGCAAGAGGCAAGTGACATTGACGAGCCCAGCGCTGTTCTAAAAGTTGAACGAATTTCAACTTGAAGCACTCTGAGCGCTGCGGTAAAGAAACATCTCCACCAACGTATTTTGTTTCACTGAAGCTGCCTAGCGCTCTGAAAGATGAAGCTTATAGTATTTAAAATAGGTGACGTCAGTGCAAAAAACGCATTTGGTGGACACAGGTCCTAAATCCCAAGTTGCTCTCAAGGAAAACTGGAAAAAGTGGAATGACGGGATGGACTGGCATGATGCAGAGATAAAAAGCTTCCATAAATTGACTTTAAATATTTGGCTTGACAAGAGCCATAAATGATCATAATTAACTAATAAATACTGTTCTATAAAGATGTGAATCATCTGATCTTGAAATCTGAACTCTATGTTACAAAACGCCATCATCAGCTTCCATTCCAACCTTAAAAACTCTGAATGGAAAATTCATATGCTGTACACACCTGCTTCCCTGCCAGTAGAAGAGGACTAAATGAGAATTTCAGTTATGATATGAACGACTGGAATAACGACCGGTGTGACGCAGAGATAAACAGCTGCAGCTCTTTCCGGTCCAGCGGCAGTGTGCTGGACTGGCGCATTACGGGCAGCACTTAGGGCCGAGACGGTGAAGCGGCTGTATTCGGGGGGAAGCGCAGGCTTATTGGATTCCCAGGCGTCCGCCGGTGAAATTGCCTGCTTTATGGTGGCCATCTGTATCGCCGTGACAAGCTGCCCACCTTCGGCAGAAAGGCTTTACTGTCCGGTCCCAAATCAATCTGTAACGGATCCGATCCGATCACAACTGCACAAATCAGAACTTGGTAAATAATGCATCGCAAAATATTAAAAATAGGTAGCAAGTGATGTGAGTTATTATGGTCATACAGAGCAGACCTTTTCCCATTCTAATGCAGCGTCTTGTCATCAACTCACATGCTAGACATGGGGTAACGGTTAGGGAGTTGCCCCACAAGGTCTCTAGGACAAGTCCTGGAACGAGTAAAGGTACCACTGAGGTACTCATGTGCTATGCTGTGTTCACAATAACAAATAATCACTCAAAGAACCTCTCACTTATATTTTCAATGACTGTATTGCTTGCTTTTCGGGAAAATGTTCAAAATTAACTTACGTCCACAGTAAAAAAAGTAGTAAAAAATGAGTTCCACAAGGGTATTATAATTAAAGGCATTTTTGTAAGAAAATGCAAATGTGATTGCTTTTTTGCAGCAAGATGATTAGGGTTAGACTTATCACATAATGACGCAAAGTGGTTTCTCACAAATAACGGAAAATGGATGTAACTCACGAACGAGCGCACATAGCAAAGACGTGTCAGAAGCGCACTACACCGCTGTAGCCCGCACCTTTTAGTGTTAGAACGGCATTTCTAGTGCAAAAACTGTAGGAGGAGTAGCGGCGGTAAACATGGGTGAATAACGGAATGACACAAATAACGCATTTTTATGGGCAGAAAAATGGACATAACTCGCGAACAAGTGCACATAGCAAAAACGTGTACGAAAGCACACTACACAGCTATAGCCCACACGATTTGGAACAGCATTTCTAAGGCAAAAATTGTAGTAGGAGTAGCGGCGCCAAATGTGTTAACAAAAATGACACAAATAACACATTTTTACGGGTGGAAAAACTGACAGAACTCGTGAACGAGTCCACATATTGACAACCTGAATGACAGCAACATACACAGCTATAACCCGCACGTTTTAGAGTTGGAACGGCATTCTAGCACAGACGCTTTAGGAGGAGTAATGGCGAGAAAAAATGGGTGGAAAAATAATAATAAAACGAAATACAATATGTGACGCAATCACCTAATTGGTTAAACATTGCTGAAAACAGGCTGAATAATGTTAGCATATTTAAATCTGAGATGTTCGTTCTTCTTACGCACCAGAACAACTTTCTAAACCGATCTGGCATGCAGGCTGATGACGACACTTTATGAGAACGGAAAAATCCGCAGATTGGAAACGGGACTCAGGCTGACGAGTCGACATCTGAGGATATCATTTTAAAAGATTCCATTTAGGAAGTGATAATGGAAGTGGCCCCCCGGGGGCCCCGTTCGCCCCGCTGAGCTCCTTTTGAGAACGCGGCAGATAATAAAAGCACTGTGGAGGACGGCGTGGAGGCCTTTACGCTGCAGGTTGGAGACCGCTTTTGAGGATGCTGCCCCATTACTGCGCCCTGATTCATGCACTCCTTTAGGAAATGCAATTTTGTTGTCTGGAATTATCGGGATGGCAACAGGGAAAACAGCAACGATGGTTGTGGAAATTCTAGGGCTGGGCGATTAATTTTTAATTTAGACCCTACAATCGATATAATCCTGCCCATCCCAATTATCAGTATGTATCCATGTACTGTTCCTTTAAAAGTAATAACTATGAAATTGTGACATAGAAAGCGACATATGTCAATTAACTATTGCAAAAATTCACAGCTTTATTAAAAAATAAACAGATTTTTTCTTGGAGTTTCATAATAAAGGAGTAGTAATTATGTAATATCACCATAATAATTACAAAATTGTGAAAATTGTAAAAATTTAGATTTTTTAAAAATCACATTCCACTTGTGTTGTCACATGACTCTGCCCTGTCCAGTCTGCCACTACATCTGTGTGTTGCCTTCAGTTATTAAAAAATCACTAAGATAAGATATTCACTCTTCCACCAGTAAAAATATTTCAGCTTTAATAATTAAGCATATTTCCAGTACAAACATTTTCAGGACACTAGACTATCGGGAAACAAAAGTAATTAATCATAACAAATGTAAAATGTTTAAATAATTGTGATATTGATTTTGAGCTCATATTGCCCAGCCCTAAAATAAACATGTTCACCTCTCAATAGCCTGTCATTCACTCCCGTCTTTCCGTCTAGCTCCGAGCGACCCGCCGTGTCAGGGAGTGTCATACGATGGCGCGTCGCTGTCTGTTTTGGAAAAGTAACTCTGACATGCAGCATGTCAGGCTTTCATCTGGTTTTCCCGGTGACGTGCCATGGATATGAAACGGAGATGGCATTTTTGATATGTGCCCCACTTACACTGTGCTCAGAGCTAGACGTTCACAAAACCCATTACCAACATTTTTTCTGTGTTGGTAAATGTTGCAGAGTAGTTAGGGTTAAAAACGGTGAAGCGAATTTCACGCGTGTATTTTTGTCCTCCAGTATACAAAATGGATCAATGAAGGTAGTGCTGGGTGATAAAAACAATCTTGATAATTTTCAAGAAAATGTTTTCCAATGAAAATGATACACTTAGTTGATCATATCCGTCTGTGTAACGTTGCAACGGCAGCCAACCATGTTGGAATTTGAAGTTTTCAGCAAGACGAAAGTGCCAAATTAAGCGGTTGAAGAATTTAAATTCAAAAAGGATTACTTGGAATACTTTAACGCTCAAACGTGTCTGAAATGACCACACTGAGTGAGCAATAAGTGTCTCACATATGTATGTTGTTCCTAGTCTTAATAAATAAATTATATCTGCAAAAATGGGCACATTTCACATTCCAGGAGCTCAAAAGTAGAGTTGGGGACAAGGCCGAGACCAGAGTGTGTCGAGACCGAGACGAGACCAAGACTCTGAAGGGCCGAGACCAAGACGAGACCAAGACCAAGACTCTGAAGGGCCGACACTAAGACAAGACCAAGACTCTGAAGGGCTGAGACTAAGACAAGACCAAGACTCTGAAGGGCTGAAACTAAGACAAGACCAAGACTCTGAAGGGCCGACACTAAGACAAGACCAAGACTCTGAAGGGCCGAGACTAAGACAAGACCAAGACTCTGAAGGGCCGGGACCAAGACAAGACCAAGACTCTGAAGGGCCGAGACTAAGACAAGACCAAGACTCTGAAGGGCTGAGACCAAGACAAGACCAAGACTCTGAAGAGCTGAGACCAAGACAAGACAGAGACTGCACCAATGCACGTTTTACACCACATGACAAATAAGTGGAACATGCACAGCCTAAGCAACATTAAACATGTTTATTCAATTTTTCCTTTTACATATCTATAATGAGGGAATCACTTCACTGGAAGCAGTTATCACTGATCACATCATATGTTAAACTCAACACACCACAGTGAACACTCCTCACTGAGTTATTGGTTTGCAGAGTTGTTATTATGCAGTGACATTCTATGGCTTAGTGCTGTGAAGAAAAATAAGGTTAGTGCCAGATGGAAACACTTCTTTTTTAATTTGGTATCTATCTGAATACAGATTCAAATTATTTGAACACAAATAATGCATTTTTTGTTATTTTTATTTTTAGTACACATTATAAAATGGAAAACAAATATTTTCTGATCAATCAGAAATGAAGAAATGCTAAAGTTTGGGGTCATTCTGAGCCAATTTGGACTTAAAAGCAGCTAAAATGAGCTGCTTTTGGCCTTTCTGGAAGAGAACTACGTTTTTGCTCACGATGGCGTTCCATACGAGAGTTGCGAGTGCTAACATGAGTGTTTACATCGCAAACAATGTAATTAATGCCTTTTTCGCAATTACTTCAGTTTTTGTGCACGGAATTACTAAGAAATAATTTCACATACAGATGAATGAATATAATGTCCGTTAAGTTGAAAGTCCTGTGATTCTGGTATGTGTGTGGTTTCTGTAAGTTAAAGGGATTCTGAGTTATTAAAACACTAATTAATAAACAACACAAAATGCCTGCGTCAGTCTCAGAGAGTTTTAATAGTAATATTCTCAGAGTTGTGGTCTCGGCTGGTCTCCAAACAAAATCCTGCGTCCGCTTTGTCCAAGTCCATGACACGACCGAGTACAAATATGGCCGAATAAAAAACTTTTAAAAACTGGTCTTGAGGCTGGTCTCGAGTTTCTTAACACTACTCACAAGAGCTAAAAACTCATGCAGAAATATGAACACGTCATGATTAATAAAGAACAGTGACTTTTCCAAACCAAACCACCACTGGGATCCTCTACCAGCCCTCTACAGAGGAAACTGTGGCAATAAAAAGTAGATTTTGTGACATTAAAACCTCAACTATTCATTTTTAAAGCAAACTTGGACACGCCACCCACCAAGCCCCTGGAAAATCATTCCACTGTCCCCAAGTCATCACATAAAGCCAAAGCGGACTCACGTCAGTGTAGTCGGCCAGCAAATGCCTCTGCATGGAGTCGGTGGACTTTAGAAACTTCCTCCTGCCGGCTGCTCTGTCCGTCAAATTTCCCATGATCGATAATCCGTGCTGATGGAAGGACAAAAGGTCCAGTCTCTTCTCTTCTCTATTAACTGGTGCAGACCTTTTTTCCCTCTGTTCGCCTCAGTCTCTCACTCGCTCCCCATCCTCTCCCTCTTTCAACACTCTGGCTGGTGGTGTGAATCTGGGTTAGCCGGGCTCCTCAGTGGGCCGGTGTTAAAATAGCTTGACCCCTCGCCGGCAAGAATGGCGCCCGCGGCCCGGGAATGAGGGACGGGCATTCAGATCAGTGATGGCACAGATGAGGCCAGAGCAAAGAAGGAATAAAAGAATGGAGATCCATAAATCTGAAAGTGTCCGTCACCGCTGTTCTAAATGAGTGATGTCGCACTTTCAGCAGGAAGTCTGTCTTTGTTGCACTGAATGCACACAGTGAAGTAGAGAAAGACTTTCCACACTTCTAACAGCAGTTATTTCCACCAAATAAAGATTACACAAATGGTACAGCACTTCTAAAAGCCAACAGATTCATCCTTCAGACATCACAACGCCTGGGAGATGGAGAAATAACTTAGAGATACAGTCTAAATAAATAACTTTAATATATAAGTGATAGCACCTGGAATTTTAGGGGATTGATCTTTTCATTGAATGACATAATTTTTATTTAAAAGTTAACGCCGAGCGAATTAAATCTGGCCTTTGCTGAAGGACGTAAAGTTTTCCACGTGTCACTCAAGCTGACGTTCACACATCATACTTTATCTTCATTGATATTTTACTTGAATTTACACTAATATATACTTACCAGTCACTGTGAATCTTATGTTATAGGATTTCACACTTTCACTTTAAAGTGATAACAATACAGTTAACTTAGCCCTCTCATTTCTCTCATCTTAACGGCTTTTGAAGTGTTTTTACATGAGGTTCTTAAACCAGCAACCGTCCGATCACAGATCAACTCCCTAACCATAACGCTGCTAACTGCCCCGAGTTAAGACTCTTCTGCTTCTCACTTAGGGGGTTGGTGGCCTAGTGGTAGGACACTCACCTTTGGACCAAGAGGTTGTGGGTTCGAATCCGACATTACCAACATTGGGTCCCTGAGCAAGACCCTTAACCCTGAGTTGCTCTCACTGTCCCTGAAATTAGGAAATATCTTCGTATATCCATCTGGCCACTTGAAAGATACCAGAACAATAGCATTAACAAGGACACTATTCCATTTAACTTTCTCTCACAATACTGTACTGATATCGTGTGGAAATACCAGAGAGACGGGATAGAATACATACAGCTGCTAGGTGGCTCTCTTGTTCATGCTAGCTAGCGTTTTCTATAGCTAACGTTCAACTTAGCTGTCTAAATTAACCTTTAAATAGCCAACTACAATATCAACTTTTCTTCCCCTTAACTAAACGTAGGTAAAGTTTAGTAGTTCACAATTACTGACATCAACTTACAATTTCACTATGTGTTACATTAACTGTGAATTAGGGCATTAGCCACTTCAAATTTTTTCAGATCGACTTATCCGTCAATAAAGTCGAAGTCGAGTCGACAAGTTTGATGACGTCATCACACAGACGCAGCTGAGGAACACAGGTTTCCAACAATGAACTTTTATTAAAGTTCTCTGTAACATTAACAGTCAGCATGACAATTAAACAAAACAAAACATTGTCTTGTGTTTAAATCCCCCTCACGCCAACGTTCCCACCTTTTTTACGAAGTGACTATAATAATTGGTTAAGTCAAGGTATGCTTGTCAGCATAAGCCAATCAGAGGCAGAGACTGCATTGCGTACACAAGCGCACACAGAGAGAGGAAAAAAACGACTTTTCGACTTCTCTCAGACGTCAATGCGTCGACAAATCGTCTTTTCTGTTAATGCCCTACTGTGAATTCATTCCTCTTCTTCTTCTTCTCCTTCTTCTTCTTCTGCCGACTTCAGGAACGTTACGTTTGCTTAACAGAGAAGCAATGACATGCAGCTTTTTGCACAACTTTTAAACATTGAACATTGCTGTACATATCCCTGATCACTTTTTCTAACCGACTGTATCAAATGCACAAATTATTGAAAGTATTGCGCAGTATTGACTCTAGATCTCCACTGCTGGCAAAACATCTGCACATACTAGATCCGACTTGCATGTTAGCTCAGACTTTATAAAAAGACACTGTTTAATTTCATAGAATTTTTCATATTGGAACTGTTACTGATCTCAAGGACACTCAGTGTAAAAGACAACTTCAAGACCATAATTGAAGACTGAATCCCGCATCCTAATTGTCTCTCTTTCTACTTCTAGTATAAAGTGTATATTTATATTTTACTGTAGTTATATATTTGTGACCCACTGCAAAACCAGTCACTTGTCGCAACGGAGGTTTCCGAGAAAAGCAACCGTTTATGTTGCGCGGGGTAAAATTTAGGATTTTTTGTTTTTAATGTTTTGAAACAGTGGAAGGTATATACTGTACTGTTGTGAATAAATTTCACTGAAAAACTTAGCCTTTCCATCCTAAAAACGTGACTTTCTTGAGGTGAGGAATTCAATTCCAGCAGAATGTTAAAAGTTTCGGTTCTGCCCGCTCCACTTTAATGTTTACGGTAAATCCTCTCGTTGACTAGCGAGTCTCCCGAGTTCAGTTAACCTAACGCAGGTAGGCTATCCGTGTGGCTGTGAACGCAGCGTAGGCTATCGTAAATGCAAACGTAGCCGCGACCGCACCAAGCGTCTGTGAGTGCTACGGCGATAGTCAACTTCAAAGGCAGATTTCTCCGTTTCTCACTTGGCGTGACAGGAGAAACCCGACTCCTTTGAATGTTGATATCTCAAAATTTTTTAAGATGAGAGAATTTGAAAATTTGCAACAAGCGACTGGTTTTGCCGTGGAGGGTCACATTTTATATTGTTCTTTGTTCTGTGCACTGGAGCCACATCATCTCTACCTGTCTAGTGTCTGGGTGGGAAACAGAACAATCGTTTAAATCAGATAATAACAACTTATTATTTATTTCGACTCATATTCTTGCTGGTTTGTGTTAAGTTCATGCCTGCACTAATTTCTAATATGAAAATTAATTAATTAATTAATTAATTAAAATCACCTGTAATTATAGGGGGGTTATGAACTTTTTGGGGTGGCTAAAGCCCCACTAAAATAGGCCAAATGACGTCCATGCACTTAGACCTGAAAAATGTCACTTCATTCGAAACTAACACTGCCCAAAGGTCATAAGCAGGTTGTTGTAGTTTAACCAAATTAAGTTTCATTCTGGTCCATTTCATGACTCGCGATAAAATAAATGACCACGTTAGAGCGATCAGGGGTTACAAGCTGCCCACCTGTTACATGGGAAAAGAGACAATAACAGGCCAAATCACATTTAAGGTCGACTCTGAGGAAGGCGGAGAGCCAAAAGCAGGCATTTCTGCCCCCGCTGGTTTCCGGCGTTACGCCCCTCCTGCTGCCCAGCACAGTTTCACCTCTAAATCTGGCCCTGATCCGCATACGGGGGGCACAGTCAACGCAATTACACCCATTAGAGGCAGGAAAGATGCGCCGAACTTTACCCTGGATTACAGCATAAATACAAGAGGAGGTGAAATACACACACACAACCTAGGCTCCAAATAAGCATTGTTTTCTCCCTCTATCTCTTTCTCCCTCTCTCTCTTCCTTTCTCCCTCTTACCCCTCTTTTTCGATCCTCTCCTTCTCACTCGTCCTTCTACTCTATCTCTCTTCTCTCTTTTTCTAGTGCATCCATCTTTCCTTCCTTTTCACCCCTTTTCCCTCTCTCTCATTCTTACTTTTCCTCTCTCTCCCCGTCCAACCCTCTTTTTTGCATCCTTCTCTCTTTTCCTTCTCCTCCTCTCTTTTTCTCTCCCTCACTCCATCCAGTGCATTACATGCCCCTCTTTCTTTCCTCCCTTCCCTCTCTTGCTTATTCTCTTTCTTCCTCCCTTTCTACAGTGCATCTCCTTTTTCACATCCCACTCTTGCTCTCCATTCCTCCATTCCATCTTCTGTCTCTCGTTTCTTCTTTCTTTCGCTAATGCATCCCTCGCTCCCTCTTCCTCTCCCTAACCCTCTACTTCTCTCTCTTTCTCACTCCTTTCTCTTTCTGTACCTTTTACACACTGTCCGCCACTTCTTTCTCTCTCTCTTTCTCGCTCTCTCTCTCTCCTCCCTCTTTCTTCTTCCTTTCTCCAGTGCATCCCTTCTTTTTAACACTGCTCTTTTTCTCCCTCCCTCCCTCCATCCCTTCTCTCTCTCTATCTCTCTGTCTCTCTCTTCCTCCCTCCTTTCTCTAGTGTATCCATCTCTCCTTCATTTTCACCCTTTCTTCCTCTACCTCATTCTCATTCTTCCTATCTCTTTCCTCACTCCATCTTTTTCCAGTCCATCTCTCTCTCTCTCTCTCTCTCTCTCTCTCTTTTCTCCCTCCCTTTTTTCTTGTGCATCCATCTTTCTTCTCCCTCCCTCCTCGGACAGCTGAACACCAGACAGAGCCAGTGTAGTGGTTGAGGGAGGAGACGGGGGAGAGGCGGATTAAATTAGGGAGGAGGATTAGATTAGAGAGGAAGGTCGGCCGCTAGCAATGCCGTCACTACGCTCCTATCGTCCCCCAACATTACTGCAGACCTCATCCTCAACACACACACAAACACACACACAGGGGACTCTTCTCACCACCGCACCGGCCAACGCACTGACAATTTATTACTGCTGCTTAGTTTTAATTTTAAGGCCTTTAATACTACACCAACGCTGGGCTGAGATTTTTATTTTAAAACAGTGGTTTCGTTCAACAACTGGTCGTAAGATTCTCTTTATAAAGCCAATAAAAGAAGAACTGAATCTAGCATTTTTTGTGAGTTACTTTCATTGACTCGCAATTTTGCTCAATCTCAATTAAAATACAAATATGTCCCGTCAAAGTCACAAATTTTAGGTGAGTGATTATTTGTCATTGTTAACACACCACAGCACAGCACACAGTCCACCTCTGCATTTCACCCATCTATGAGGGAGCAGTGGGCAGCTGATGTCTAGTGCTGGGGAGCAGTGCTTGAGGACGGTACCTCATGAGGCTGCTCATGAGTACCTCGGTGGTACCTTTACCGGTCTGAAACTTTAATCATGATTAAATGTACCTTTAATGTCTCAATACTGATTAGGGTTTATAGCCAGATTGGCAGTTCCCGTGGAGCAGTGCTAGGGACAGTATGTTGCTCACAAAGTACCTCAGTGGTAACTTTAGAGGTCCAGGACTTGAACCAGCAACACTTTGATCACGGGGTCAAAGTTACGGGACCAAGATTACCAGGGGTGTGTTTCCCAAAAGCACTATGTTAGCTGCTAATGTACACTTTGCTAGTTGTATGCTATGCTTTTGGGAAACGCTGCCCAGATTTGTTCTGTCTTTTAGGGGTAATGAAGTTCTCGTAAACACCCAAAAACCTACACACACACGAGCTCTTGGCGTTCTGTGAAAAAATGTTACTAAACAACAGGAGTAAACAGCAAATGTAGTCACACTAGTAGACAGACTGACAAATCTGAATGTTAAGGAGAGGATTCATCAATCACAAATATAAATCAGTCAAATCGGATTCTATTAACCTATTTATGTATTAACATAAATCTAATAATGTTCTGCAAATTGCTGACTGTCTGTCCGGACATCAGGCTCGGTACCATGACGCAAAAAAATAAACATCCTCAATTCCGAGCACATATCTCTGAGAACAAAGGAGAAGAGACAGTTTTCACAAAGCAGCGGACGTGAGCCGCCCCAAAAATGCTCCTCCACAGGAGTCAAGGAGGGAAGTGGTTGTCATCAACGATAGCAAATACCATTTTTGACAGCTTTCAACTACTTTTTAAACTCTGTTTACCCTGTGTCAGATCCACGGTTTTGATGAATCTCTAAATTCAATTTAGCAACTTCTAAAATCTATACACAGCAACAACGTTATTTTTCAAAAAGCTCACACACTTTATCCACTTGCTTTTAAGTTTTAAAAGGTACGAAGAAAACAAGAGCAGTCATATCCACTGTAGGAAGATGAGTTTGAAACCTACCAAACATCCAGCCAGAGCATTTGCACCAAATCCAAAAGAACAGCTCGTGAGCAGAAGCAACACAACAAACATTGCTGCAGTGCCCACGACAAAGGCAAAACGCTCATCAAAGCTGAATAATTCATGACGTTGCTTGTTTGCATGGAAACTCTTTGCTGCAAACCTCACATATAGGTGCAGAGAGCTGATGTTTGGGCTTTAAAATAGCAATGGGTCACCAATACGCAAGACTAACACACCCATAGCTGCCAAGTCCAAAGTCTAGCTATAACCCAATCCTAAGAGTAAATCTAGTCTTAAACTTAATCCTGAGGTTGACACTAACCATATCAAATCTCTGTAAATTTAACCATACCCTAATCTTAACTCTAACACTCAATTTAACCTAAGCTTAAACCTTACTATAAACTAATCATGAACTCTAAAACTCAAACCTAACCATTACCTAAATCTAAGAATAAATTTAGTGCTAATCTAATCCACACAGTAAACCCAACCATTAAACCTAGTCAAAACCTAATCCTAACACTAAAATTAACTGCAGTCTAATTCTAGTACAAAGCATAACCCTAACCTAATCCTAACAACAGGACTAATCTTAACTTAATACCAACACCCATCGTATTAATCCATATACTAAACCCAACCATTACCTAACCCAAACACTCAGGCCCAGTTTCCTAGACAGTGATTAAGCCTAGTCCAAAACTATCTTAGAATTTCAGTGTGTCTGCATTGTAACTGTAGTTTAGTCCTATGCTAAGACTATGCTTAATCCATGTTTAAGAAATCAGACCAAAGTATAACAACCTATTCCTAACTTGGAAACTAAACACATCCAAAATCTCCACCGTAAACCATGCCCTGATCTTAACCCTAAACCTGACCATAAATCAATCCTACCACTAAATGTAACTAATGCTAATCTTAAACCTAAATTAATCCTAACTTTCAATGCCAATATACACATATGCTAATCCTAAGTAACAGCCCAAACTTAATCATAACCTAATTCTAACAATAAGCTTAAGTATGACCTAATCCACACATTTAAACCTAAACCAAACTACAACCTAATCCTAGCAGTAAGCATAACCCGAATCCTAGTCGTAACCTTAACCATAACGTAAGTCTAACCATAGCCTAATCCTTACACTAGACTTAACCATAAACTACTGTAATCCTAACACTACATCAAACCCCTTAATCTTAATCCAGGGATTAATTTTAACCAAATCCTTATCCAAACATAGTCCATACCTCAAACTTAGCTAGTTTAGAAAAACATTTACACCAGCAATCATGCACACACACACACACACACACACACACACAGCAATTTCAAAACCAACGATTACAAGCATAATTCATTATTCACAAACATTATCACCAAAAGAACCATAAAGCTCTGCATCTGCCCTGCCTACTAAACAAGCCGATCACAAAAGTAATGTAGTTAAAGAGCTCACGTCTACCTTTTTCAGATCCTAATCCTCTCTCACTGGAGACACAGCTTGACCTGGACACGGAAAGTCGACCACACATACACACACACACCAAAATCCCTCCAACAGCCGGTTTTGACGGCAACCCAACTGGAGCCTTCACAGTTTGTGCCAAACAGCTGACTCGTGTTGTCAAACATCTCTAACCTCCCACCGCCTCTGCCACTGTCCCACAATCCCTCGCTGCGCCCGCTTCAGAAACAGAGCTGCCCAGGCTTAATCGGAAGCAAGGACAAAACGCCAGCCAAAAAATGCCTTTCGGTGTCAGCCACTTTCCTGTCGGGAAGCACTGATGGTGTGTCGTTCCAAACCTGACACGTGAACAAATTCAATATAATATCAATTCATTTCACAAGGTTTTAACACTAAACCAAACCACAACCTAAACCTAGTGCTAAGCATAACCCTAACCTAGTCCTAACACTTAACCAAACCACATCCTAAACCTAGTGCTAAGCATAACCGTAACTTAGTACTAACACTTAACCAAACCACAACCTAAACCTAGTGCTAAGCATGACCTTAACCTAGTCCTAACATTAAACCAAACCACAACCTAAACCTAGTACTAAGCATAACCTTAACCTAGTCCTAACACTTAACCAAACCACATCCTAAACCTAGTGCTAAGCATAACCCTAACCTAGTCCTAACACTTAACCAAACCACATCCTAAACCTAGTGCTAAGCATAACCTTAATCTAATCCTAACACTTAACTAAATCACAACCTAAACCTAGTGCTAAGCATGACCGTAACTTAGTACTAACACTAAACCAAACCACAACCTAAACCTAGTGCTAAGCATAACCTTAATCTAATCCTAACACTTAACCAAATCATAACCTAAACCTAGTGCTAAGCATAACCGTAACTTAGTACTAACACTAAACCAAACCACATCCTAAACCTAGTGCTAAGCATAACCATAACTTAGTCCTAACATTTAACCAAACCACATCCTAAACCTAGTGCTAAGCATAACCGTAACTTAGTACTAACACTAAACCAAACCACAACCTAAACCTAGTGCTAAGCATGACCTTAACTTAGTCTTAACACTTAACCAAACCACATTCTAAACCTAGCGCTAAGCATAACCGTAACTTAGTCCTAACACTTAACCAAACCACATCCTAAACCTAGCGCTAAGCATGACCTTAACTTAGTCCTAACACTTAACCAAACCACATCCTAAACCTAGTGCTAAGCATGACCTTAACTTAGTCTTAACACTAAACCAAGCCAGCCAGTAACAGTACCGTTACAGTCTTAACCAGAACCGTCTCTAGTGTGGAGTAGTTTTCTGCTGAGATTTTTTAAAGAAATGACCACGGCAAAAGCCTGTAATTGTAATAATAATCCAAACAGTGTCATGAGTGAGTGATGCAGTGAAGTGGAAGTAGCAGCAGATGATTTTAATAAGCAGAGAGTTGGCCGTAAAAACCAGCTGACACCAGCAGGAAGTGGGAAGATGTGAGTGGACAGCCGTCTCCACCTCTGCAGGAGCAAGCAAATAAAGACCCTCATTAGGACTAATGTGAGTGTCAGCACAGGAAACGACAGGATGCCACGTCCCTCTCACTCCTCCTCTCACTCCCTCTCTCTCTCTTTCTCTCTCTCACTCTCTCTCTCTCACTCCCTCTCTCTTTTTCTCTCTCTCTCTCACTCCCTCTTTATCTTTCTCTCTCTCCCACTCTCTCTCTCGTTCTCTCTCTCACTCCCTCTCTCTCTCTCTCTGACAGTATCTTGCTCACTCCATCACCCCCCTTTTTTTGCTCTCTCTGAGCTCTGATCCCTCTACCTTCTCTCCCCGACTCTTTCTTTCTTTCTCCACCTTTCGATGCCTCTCTCTCCTTCTATGCCTCTCTCCATGACACTATCTCACAATTTCTTTCTTTCTCAATCTCTCTATTTCCTTTATTTCTTCTTCCTTATATATCTCATTCAGAAATATCTCTCTCTCTCTCTCCCACAACATCTCACTATTTCTCTCTCTCCCTCTCTCACTCTCTCTCTCTCTTTTCTTGTGCTGTATCTTTCTCTCTATCTCTATCCATCAGTCTCTCTCTCTTTCTCTCGCCCACTCTCTCCGTATCTCTCACCTCTCCTTCCTTCTCTTGCTCTCTGACTCTCTGACTCTCTCTCTCTCTCACTCTCTCCCTCTTTCTCTCTATCTACTCTCTCTCTCTCCTTATCTCCCTCTAACACACTTTCTCTGACATCTTACTTTCATCGCTCTCTCTATGCCTCTCTCTCTCTATGACACTATCTCTCTCTCATTCTCTCTCTTCATCTCATCACACCATATCTCTCTATGTAACCCCCCCCTCCCTCTCTCTCTCTCTCTGGTATCTATCTTCCAGTAGTGCTGAGTGCCCGTGTCACACTGTTGAGTGACTATCAGCTCACACTGCTGCACCTCCACCATCAAACCCCCAGTAAAACCGCTCTATTTTTGGCCTCTAATTGGACGGGCCACATATTTTGGTTCCCCTCTTTTCCTTTTTTTCCACCTCTTCCGTTGCTCCGGGGCGTGTATTGAAGGCTTTCGCCGGCCCCGTCTGCCGAGTTTTAAAATAGCTAAAAAAGTTGTTAAAAAATTCATCCGGCTTTAATGAAGCGATACACAGTGAAAGAGGGACAATGACGTAAATGTGGTAATTAGCCGGGCAGGGAAAGGAAAACAGACGCGAGACGGGAGGATTAAAGGAATCCAAGGCATGGAAGAGTTTAAGATTTTAGATTAAAACCCAGAGTTCATACAGAGTGGAGACTTTAACCCATATAGCGGCTGAATTTTCTGTGACAGTGTATTAATGTGGAACGGAAGTCGAGGGAGAGTAAAAGTGTGTGCTCTGTTTTGGAGTTAGATGACTTAAAAGTCTGCCTTTTTTGCTGCATTTTCAAACCCTGGAAGTGTAGGCATTCAGCAACATAAAAGTAGTGATTTGATTTGTCTTGAGACCTCCATCAGTCCACGTCGGGATAAAAGTTGCTACAAAACTGTTTTAATCAACATGAGACATTTAACATAAAGAAAACCCTCCAGTTTTCAAGTTTCTCCATTTAGATGGTGTCCATCTCTTCTTTATAGGCTTGTTTTATTACTTTTCAATGTAAGATAAAACGGCGGCGCAGTGGTGCAGTGGTTAGCGCTGCCGCCTCACAGCGAGGTGGTCCTGTGTGGTCGAACCCCGGGGACGGCCGTAGGGTCTTTCTGTGTGGACTTTGCATGCTCTCCCCGTGTTTGCGTGGGTTTTCTCTGGGTGCTCCGGTTTCCTCCCACAGTCCAAAGGCATGTGATGTAGGTTAATTGGTGACTCTAAATTGGCCCTGTAATGTGTGGATGCGGTGTGAATGTGTGAGTCTGTATGTGTGTGTGTGCGCTCTGCAGTGTGTTGGCACCTGCCCAGCTGTTTACTGTCGGATGGGAAAACTTCTCATGTCAAGTGCAACCAATGTTACTGCCAACTGCGGTTACCCGCCCCGCCCTGCCTCGCCCCTTCACACATGAACATATGCGCACATGAAGTGAAGGTGAAGTCATGGTTGTCTGGGAAAGACGTCAGGATAATAACGTGATGATATTTGGATGTGTTTCAAGTGAAGCGATTTCCTCATCATAGATATGTTCAGAGTCTTGGTCTTGTCTCAGTCTCGACACACTCTGGTCTTGGTCAGGAATTGGTCTTGGTTTAGGTGGTCTTGACTACAACTCTACTGTCTAGTCTAAAACTCCAAAACTGCAGTGTAAACGCTAAACTCAGTCAAGTCCAAAATTCCAAAACGGCAGTGTAAATCAAAAACTCTGAAATCTAAAACTCTAAAACTGAGGTATAAATCCTGAACTTTGTCAGGTTCAAGGCTGTTTTCACACTTGGTCCCTGACAGTCTTCAAAACAAACTCAGACCGATTAATCAGCTTTTTTGCGTATATGTGAACACTCCAAACGAACCCTGAACCCTTTGAAACAAACCAAACTGAGGCCTTCTTAAAAGTTTAAAAAACCCAACGTAAACACTAAACTCCGACAAAACTGCAGTGTAAAATCTAAACTCGGTCAACTGTAAAAGTCCAAAACTTCAATGTTAACCCAAACTCTGTCAAGTCTAAAACTCCAAGACTTGTGTTTGACAGTGCAGCTGTGGTTCACTCACCTCGGTCATGTGGATCAGGTAGAAGCGAAGCTCTTCACTGTGATCTGTAGAGACAAAGACAGAAATTGGTTGAAGGTGAAAGTGAAAGTCCTACATCCAGCAAAAAATAATAATTCCACATAAACAGGAAAACACCATTACAGGCCATTCAGGAACACTCACATTTACACAAGCGTACACAAACAAACACCACAAACGCTACAGCTACGCTACCGCAAATTCTCCCATCATACTGGTTTCTAGATGATGTTAATCTGGGCCATAAAGACCCCTTTAACTCTAATCAGTTTAATCTGATTTCAGACCCTTTCATCTGGTCTTGGCTCCAAACCAACTAGAACGAACAAATGCTACATTTCTATAGTGATTCACACACTAAAAGCTTTTACCAGCGTCAATGAGTCGATATGTTTTCTTATTTGTACATTAAAATAGTATAATATTACACAACTGTATAATCGAAGAAAACGCAATAAGCTGATGTTTTTGCACAAACACGTATGCATTAAAATTGACCTAAGAGTGCTCTTCAGCAGCTGTATATTGTGCGGTAAAAAGGGAAAAAGGTTGCAGTTGAACTATTGTCAATAAATGCAGTGTCTCTACAACAAAAACTGAGGATGGAGTTGAATGAACAAAACATGGAATGAAGAAGAACTACAAAGAGAAATAGTCGATCTCCCATTCCGGTAAAGACTAGAACCAAAGGTGCTCAGCTTCAGAATAATAACCATCAGATAAATCCTAAAATCTATTTTAGTTTTGGATGTTTTCTCTAACTGAGATAAAAACACGCACATATACATACTCAGACATATACATGGATTGCAATTCCCTGCACGAACCCTGCTTTAACATACCCCCGCCTCCCCAACCCCCCCCTTTAAGATTGATCACTTTGATTATCTCACTCGTTTTTCCCAGCTGTCCATGATGCCCTCTCTCTCTCCACCCTTCCTCACGCTCACTCCATCACTCAGCCCTGACGGGGCGCGACACGTCGTCCTGATTGGTGTCTGTCTGCTCTGCTTCCTGTGTTGTTTTTAACAGGTTAAACGTCCCCCAGATGGGGGCAGAGCTTCATCTCAGCTCTGAATGTTAATTCATGTGGTCGCTTCATCACGCACAAACACACACACCTACTTCTGCAGACAGTTACAATAAAATATCCTAAACAGCACCTAACGAGGAAATTAAACATAACACAACATAACTAATAGTACTAGACAAACAGAGACAGAGAAATAGACAGAAAGACAAACTAATCAATGTAAAAGATGAAAAAGAAAGGCCGGAGTGAGGGAAACATAGGGTGGTTTGGAAGAGAGGAAAAAGAATGAAAGATGGTGGGAGAAGTGAAAGAGAGAGTGGAGGCAAACAGATATGGAGAAAGAAAGAAAAAGAATAAAAAAGTAGAAGAGGACAGACAGACAGAGAGACAGAGAGACAGAGAGACAGATAGATAGATAGATAGATAGATAGATAGATAGATAGATAGATAGATAGATAGATAGATAGATAGATAGATGGTTGAATGGATGGATGAATACAGAAACAGACAGATAAAGAGATATATAAATGTATATAAAATACTGGTGGATGGATGGACGGACGTAGATGTGAGTGTGCATGTGTGTGTGTGTGTGTGTGTGTGTGTGTGGCAGATGTGGATGTTAAGAGGCCAACAGCAAGATAGATGGACTAAAAGAGTCAATCAGAACTCAGCTCAGTAAAGTCGTTTAATAAACTTTACACTCGTTTACACTGATTACTGTTTATTCATCTCAGGAGAAACGTAACCATCTATCAACACCCTGCAGGTTCCTTCCATACTGCTGCTCACAAGCATTCTTCATCATTAATGCAACCTGCTGTCCTGTGGCAAGTAATGAGGGGTGTGTGTGTGTGTGTGTGATGGCTGTTATCTGATGAGAGGAGACACATGTACAACATTGTCAGAGGGCCACCTGCAGGCTCACAGCCCCAGCTGCAGTGCCCCCTGTCAAACTGTCACCATCATCTGCCTCCACACACACACACACACACACACACGCTTTAACACAGGTCACAAACTGTATGGATGGTCGAATTATGCACTTGCAGTGTTCAAGGGTGTGAATGTAATGTGCGTAATGTGCGTGTGTTGAGAATGAAAGAGAGAGAAACCAGGACAAAAAGAAAGGAATTAAGTGACTGAGGAGAGAAAGAGAGAGAGAGAGAGAGAGAGAGAGAGAAACTAGGAAGAGGGGGAAAAGGTGAAGAATGAAGACAGAGCGAGAGAGAGAAAGAGAGAATGACAGAGAAGGTTGGAATGAAATGTAGAAGAGTGAGAAAAAGGAAAGACAGAGAAACCAGGACAAAAAGAAAGGAATTAAGTGACTGAGGAGAGAGAAACATAGAGAGAGAGTGTGTGTGTGAAGGAGAGGGAGAGCGAGAGAGAGAGAAAGATAGCGAAAGGGAGTGAGAGAGAGAAAAAGATAGCGAGAGGGAGTGAGAGAGAGAAAAGAGGGAAAAAGGTGAGGAATGAAGACAGCGCGAGAGAGAGAAAAAGAGAATGATAGAGAAGGTTGGAATGAAGTCTAGAAGAGCGAAAAACTACCGAAAAGGTGGAATAAAAAGAGGGAGGGTAATGAAGGGAAGGAGAGAGAGAGAGATCAGAATGATTGTACTGAAGCTTATCTCCTGATCCCAGATCTGCCCCTGGACTCGTTTCGTTCAACTCCAACACAAACTAACACAGATTTGAGCAGTGATGTTGGGAAATGTTCATATTCTCCATAAATCTATCCGGCTACAGAGTAAATAAGACCCCCGTCCCCCTACATGGATGCAGCTCATTACAGTGAACAAGGCTTTTACAGTGTAAATACTCAGATATCACGCTTTTACATGTGGGAAGTGTTATGAAGTTTCAACAGCAGAGGCCGCTCTTGCATCAAAAAACCAAAGCGCCACGGTAACGACTCATGCAACAGGATCTCAGGAAAAAATGCTTTACTGACTCTAATAACTAGGTGTAAATAACACTACCGCAATGTTTTACCTCTTTTAGTTTCATGTAAAAAGTCAAAGATGTAACAGATTTGCTGTTGTATTATTTACACCTACTCACAATGGGAGGAAATCACAAAAATAATGTGTGTTTATCTAAAAAATGTACTTTTACTCATTACACCAACTAAGCAATGTATTATTATTATTATTATTATTATTATTATTATTATTATTACTGGTGGTGGTGGTGGTTGATATGAGTAGTAGTGTTATACAAATCTATACTGTTTTCATTAATAATCATATTAGATTGATATGATTATCTTTAATTATTTATAAATTATTTTTAGTGATGCTGCTTGAAATCACCTCCATTTAAAACATATCTATTTTATATTTGTCGCATTGATATTTTCGTTTCTTTTTATGTCTTCACCTGCCTTTACGAGCATGGAGATTTTCACTGTACGTTTTACAACAGCAGAGAGTGTAAAACCCGCATAAAGCTCTGCTTATGACGTGCGTCATAACAGTGAACATGACATTTTTATACAAACTCTCACACACACTTTGTATAGTCGACGTTGAGAAGCTGACCCGGCGGTGGGGGTGTGAGGTGTGAGGTCAAGTGCGACCCTGATGGCTCTGAGGGGTCACAGATAGGAGGAGAGAGGGGAGGGAGATAGACTGAACGATGCTATTTGTGGAGAGATGGAGGAGATGGTAGGAAGAGGAAACACAGAGCTGAAGTGAGTCAGCGTCCCTCGGGGGCTTCCAGCTGCCTAACACTGACACACTCCCCTGTTTACAAACTACCACCTCTGACGTCTGACCGCCTCACCCTTGGAGCCTGGACCTGTGTGTGTGTGTTCACGTATTTATCGCATTGTGGGGACCTTTTGTCTCCTAAAATCACTTTTATCTGTTTTTTGGGGCTTTGTGGGGACATTTGAGAGGTCCCCATGAGGAAAAATGACTTTAGAGAAAACGTGCTTGTTTTATTTGAGAAACTAAAAGAGGTAAAAGATGTGCTAACCTCTTTTAAGAGGTTGAGGTTAGGGTTAGGATTAGGTGTAGGTGTAAAATTATGTACTTTAGTCATTATGGGAGTCTATGGAAGGACCTCACAAAGACAGTAATACATAGACTGTGTGTGTGTGTGTGGGTGGGTGTGTGTGTGGGTGGGTGTGTGGGTGTGTGTGGGTGTGTGGGTGGGTGGGTGTGTTTATGCCAGTGCTGGGCCAAACAACCTCAAATCAATACCACGATTAGTTCAACATTTTACGTTGACTACGATAAATGAATTTTTTTTGCTCTAATAGTTTAATGACAAGGTTTATACTGTAAATACGCTCGACTATATCAGCTCGGATATTCTTTCCCAGTAAAAGAGTGCATATCTTATCTTGGTGATTCAAAAATGATTGAAGGAAATACGCACACATGTAATGACAGACTTTACAAAGCGGAGTCACGGGACAACACACGTATTTAAAGGCACAGTACATTTATCACAGTTTCTACACAGATTATTGAAAATTACTGCACAGACTCTGGTTCTCCACGAGTGTTAAAATATCTGCACAAACTTAAATGTTAGTCAGACTTTTTAAGAAGACACTTTTATTAATAGACTGGATATAGAATTTCTCATATTGAAACAGTTTCTAACGTCCTGCACATTCAGTGTCAAAGTCAGCTTCCACTTTTGTAGGTAATACTGCATCCAAACTGTCTCTCCTCTACTTCTAGTTCTAGTTCTAGTTTAAAGTTATATTTAATATTCCATTCCTAGTTTAAAATGTATATTTTGTATTCTATTTAAATATTGTTTATTCCATGTGCCATATTTGTTCTTTGTTCCCTATTTCCTATTGCACTGCAAAAAACTGGAGCCACGTCGTCTCGTCTCTCTGTATATCTGTACAGTATATAGCAGAGATGACGATAAAGTTCACTTTGAAAACTTTGAAAAACATTTAAACACAGACTTACATTAACATAATTAACATAAATTAACAGAAAAACATTAACATAAATCTTTTCATTAATAAATATTCCAAATTTTTTACAATAATCAACAAAACCAAAGTGGGCAAGATCATGCTGATTAAGGTTCTGAATGTCGGATCCGATACATGTTCGAGTTCTAGTTTGCGTGATAATGATTATGCGTTTCTGAAGGATCAGGACCGCATGAGAATCAGGGCAAAAAGTGTTTGGAACGTAAACCAGTCCAAAGAGCTCATGCAGGAAAATACAACTAATAGCATATGTTTACAGCTTTTAATAAACGTTTTCTGTCTTCAAATTTGATGTGATGGAAATGTTAAAAGACTTTGGCAAACTGTGATGGTCAGACGACTGCGTCAGAGCATCTCATTAACATTTACGGCTCTTATCCAGAGCGACTGTCATGTCCTAATTTCAGGGATGGTCTCCTTGGAGTAACTTGGGGTTAAGGGTCATCCTCAGGGACCCAGTGACGGTAGTGCTGTTTTCTTCTGTTCAGTATAAAGTGATGTTGTTGACGTCTGCATTTGACCCATCCATGAAGGAGAAGTGGGCAGGGTTTGGGCAGCGCCCGGGAAGCAGTGCTTGGAGACGGTACCTTGCGCAGCGGTATCTTTACTGGTCTGGGATTTGAACCTGTGACCTTCTGATCACATGGCAAACTCTGCCAACTGCACAAAACATGTTTAATGTCTGATCGATGTTTTTATTTTGGATCAATGCTATGGACTTGCCGGTCACTGACTGACGTATCAATGTGGATCGATGTTTGATAAATGTGTGGGCACAGCATGTGACCTACTGACCGAGGCAAGCGTGGGAAAGACACCGAGAATGACACGCAGATGAACAGCAGAACAATGTCAGTGACACAGGAGTATCTCCCCCTTCTTATCTGCCCTGATAACCACCCAGACAGACCTCCTCAGGGGGAATTCAGCTCCTGCTCCGACTTCACGGCAGCCCACACACACTTCCTTAACAAAACACACACTTATAGACCATCAGAATCTGGGTGTTTTACATTTTTAAAAAAAAACACAAACAATTGTCTCTTTTCAATATTCGTTTCCAAAACCAAAATGAGAAAACCAATAATGAGTCATTTTCCAATTTCCTGTTTTGCAGTCAAATGACAAATGGAAGGTCTGAGCCACACTTCATGTTACCACTAGACTGCACTCACTTTTAGCTCCATTAGGATTTTTGACTGGGGCTTTTGCTCAGCAAATATAGCTGAGTTTACTTGATTTATAAAAGATACACAACGGACACACACACACACACACACACAGACACGGATGAAGTAGGAAAATATTCAAGCGAAGGCACTTACTGAAGGGGTTGGTTTGAATGTTTTATGAAAAGGGGTTAATGGGTAATGGCAAATGATGTTGATGTTAATCTGTGTGTGTGTGTGTGTGTGTGTGATGAGCTCCACTCACCCTCCTGCAGCCGGAGCTGTCTGAGGAACAGGGGATTCTGCAGCACGTTGCAGCGGCCGGGTTCGTCCTCCCTCGTCACCAACATCAGATCCGTGTAGATGAAAATGGTGACCTATGAGAGAGAAAATATTCATTAAAATGTAGCCAATATTGAGTTCTGTTTATATTGAGAAAAGTCCAAAAAGAAAAAAACGTAAGAAAAACTCAAATGAGATTTTTTTTTTTTAATTTATTGTGTGAGTGATTATTTGTCACTGTGAACACACCAGAACACAGTGCATCGCAACAAAATGTGACCTCTGAATTTGAGCTAACTGTGGGCAGTGTTCCCGGTTTTTTTTTTTGGCAGCGCCCGGGAGCAGTGCTTGAGGACGCTACCTTTCTCATGAACACCTCAGTACTACCTCCTGATCAAGGGGCCAACTCCCTAACCGTTAACGCTAGCAGCTTACCCCGTCAAAACAGAGTTTCTCCAATAAACACACACACACACACACACACTGACACATGCTCACACACATTTTAATATTTAATCACTGCATCAAATAAGAAGCCTGTCCCACTCACACATGCACACACACGCATACACACACAAATTAATATTTAATCAATGCATGAAAACATAGATATCAAATAAGGGCAAGAGACAGAAGAGAGCGACCCAGCTTAGCTCTCCCTTAAACACACACTCACACACACATTCATCTCAAATGTATAAGAAGTAATGACGCAACAAACGTAACTATTTTGTTTTCAGTAACTTTTCTGTCCTCATCTAATATTTTCAGGAGAATTCTGGTTTGGTATTCGACTACTTAGTATGTAGAGCACTACTTAGGGATCACAGAGCCATTTCAGACGCGACTTACATTGACTTGTTGCACGTCTTTACACCAACACAGTGCCGTTCTACGAGTGTCATAAACCTAGAAGCCGTTTTAAGTGAGTGATTATTTGTCACTGTGAACACAGCACAGTACACCACACAGAGCACCAAGTGCACACAGTGAAGAAGCAGCGGGCAGCTTTTTTTTTTTTGGCAGGGCCCGGAGAGCAGTGCTTGGGGACGGTACCTGGCTTATAACTACCTCAATGATACTTTTACCGGTTCGGGACATGAGCCGGAAACCTTCCAATCATGGGGCTAACTCCCTAACCGTTACACCACCACCTGCCCCAAAAATTGTGAACTTGTAGTTGAGTGATAGGAACTGAGTACCGAGGTACCTACAGTATATAAAGGCATCTTCTAGACACACTCACCGCATCACAGTGCGCTCTTGACAGCTGCCATATGAAGTCAGAGGATGGGGTCCACCTTGGCGAAGATGGAGGCAAGAATCCGAGGCCGTAAAATAGTGGTGTAGGTAGTTAGCTGTTTTTTTTTGGTCTGTAACTTAGCTAGCTAGTTAGTAGTTGGTTAGTAGTTTAGATAACTACTATATTAAAACAGTAGCTTGGCTGTAGCTGACTCTCTTACTCTCTCTCTAACATACACGCGCACCAGATCGCTCAACATGACTATTAAGTCCAGAACCTAAACTATATGTATGACACATACACCCAAAATGTCTCAACTCCATTTGCCCCCCCCCCCCCACACACACACACACACACCATCTCTCAGAGGAGTCAGAGACGAGCTTTCACATCCTGTGTTAAATCTAAGACTCAACTCTACACACAAGCACAATCAAGAACACACACCACACACCTACACTCGGCAGCACTGATCCACTCAAGCGTGTGAAAACAGTATACATGAGCAATGTTGGACAGATCGAGGCCCAAATCAATGAATAAATAATAAGAATATTAATCAATAATAATTTGAGCTGTGAGTATGTGATCCTATAAGTAGATAAGGACATGTGGGTGTTCTCAGAGCGCTGGTGATTTTAGGGTCTCAGAGGTTCAGTTTCACATTTACTCAACAGCTTGATAAGGTGCATGGCTTCCTCTGCATGCTACACATACACACACTTGGTGGTTTTCAACAGACAAAAGGGGGGTCTTGTGGTTTTACTCTGTGTGTGTGTGTGTGTGTGTGGAGGCATTTGGCTCTTTGTGCAGGGGAGGAGCAGCATGACCTGAGTTAATGTGTAATGTTTTGAGAACACTTTTTTTTAATTTTGTGGCTTTGTGCGGACACTTTTGTATGCAAAGAACAAAATATTCACAGCTCAACTCTGCCAGGGTTTTTCTTTTTTTTTTTGCAATGTCTTGTAGTAATATCAGGCCATGTCCACACGTACACGGGTGTTTCTGAAAACTGAGGTTTTTCTATGCGTTTCGGCCTTTCGTCCACACGTAAACGGCGTTTTGGGTCAGTGAAAACGGAGGTTTTTGAAAACTCCGGCCAAAGTGGCGATTTTTAAAAACTCTCGTTTCTGCGCTTAGGTGTGGACAAGAAAAACGAAGATTTTGAAAAGCGGACCGTCACACTCAAATGACGTCACAGTATGCAGGTTTTCATCGATTACGACGACAGCGTTTTTTGCAATTACGTGTGGAGATATTTTTGAAAACACGCTCGTGTGGACGCGATTTTTAAAAAAGCGAAAACAGAAAATCTCCGTTTTCAGAGATGCCCGTGTACGTGTGGCCTAAGTCTTTACTAACAAGATAAAGAGACTTCTGTAAAGTATTTAATGTTTGGAGTATATTTTTAGATTTTCTTTTCTATTTTCTCAAGCATCATGTCCACTTGTAGGTTAAATTACTATCTGTACTGCTTAATCCCAATCGGGTTCGCCAAAACAGGCGTCTATCCCAGACACTATGGGCAGGCACCAACACACCGCAGGGCAAACACACTTAACACAATCACACACACATTCACACCTAACGGGGCCAATTTAGAGTCACCAATAAACCTATATTTACATTTACAGCATTTAGCAGATGCTTTTACCCAGAGTGACTTACATTTCCTAATTTCAGGGACAGTTCCCCTGAGAGCAACTTAGGGTTAAGGGTCTTGCTCAAGGACCCAGTGCTGGTAACGCCAGAGGTCGGATTCGAACCCACAACCTCTTGGTCCCAAGGCGAATGTCCTACCACTAGGCCACCAACACCCTATAGTGCTTGCTTTTGGAGTGTGGGAGGAAACCGGAGCATGCAGAGGAAACCCACGTGAACATGGGGAGAGCATGCAAACTCCACACAAAAAGAACCCACGACCAACCCGGGGATCGAACCCAGGACCTTCTTGCTATGAGGCGACAGTGCTAACCACCGCAGATTTTGCCAAAAGCCAGACGTAAACGGCTAAACCTTGTTTCCTTAGTTTTGGAGCGAGCTGACAGGAGACGAGGAATGCAGGTGGAAATGAACGATGTGGGAGAGCCGATGAAGGGATGGAACATTGGACAGGGCAGGGTCACATGCCTGTGTTGGTACTCTGGTCTGGTCATAAACAAGAGCCTGTCTGCCCCCCCTTCCCTCCATCCATCCCTCCATCCAGTCGCCTCCACCTCCTTCCCTTTTCCTTTGTTTTTACAGTGGGAGCCTGGCAGGCCTTCAGTTATCTCCATATAACTGGACACACACACACATACACACACACTAAAGCTATGTGAGAAATGATCTCCAATAGCTGTGATTCCACAACACACCCAAATGCCCAAAAAGTACCAGCTGTTATGTTGTAACACAGCAAGAAAACAATTACTAGCAGGATGAACGAGTGCTAATAAGAAAAGCGTTTGTAATAAAAAAAAAGTTGGGATAATATTCATTAAAAACCAGAATAAATACTTATCACTGCTGACTTCACAGGTTTTACCAACAAAAAATAATGAACGAGGCACAAGAGACGCCGACACAGCAAAATCGGAAAAACAGCGAAACGACAAAACAAGCTGACTCGAGATTTGGTGGGAAGAATTCCAAGCTGGAGAAAAGGTTGAGATAACAATCGACCAAGTGTCAATCCACATTCATATTCCTGACAGCTAGCTACGCTGAATGCTAGAACTTAGCGTGTGCGCTATCTCCAGCCGCCTCAAACAGGAAGTGGAAGCTTGATCTTCACCTTCCTTTACTTTTCCTGCAGCCAGAAATAATGACATCCATTCATCATCCACTCATCTGAGCTGAACCTTCCCACTGGATCTTCAAGGAGGAATCCAGCCAAAAAAGGTGTGTTAAAACATCAAAAAATTCAATAAAATAAGGAAAGAGACGGTGTGGGCATAAACACTGGAACAACAGCCTGCTGACATCGTGAGATATTCTTCTGACAGCATCACCAGTGACTGATTATTGACTGATTTATTTTTTGTTATTAAAGAGTTTTTTTCTACATAGAGTTTGATACTAATTAATAAAAATATTTAAGCATTAACGAAGCTTTTAATTTTCTCCCTGTGCATCAATAATATAGATGGTCAGTATAACCCAAGGGTGGGGTAAAAAAAAATGATTCTAAGACGCATCGTGATGCGGGATTTGCAAAATTCTGAATCGATTTAGAAATGCCACACATCAATTTCATACATTTTACTTGGTCATGCTGTTGATGGAAAGCAAAGCAAATCAACTTTCCCAAGTCTGTGATTGGCCGAGTTTCAAGTAAATTTACGCCACTAAAATTTTATGTCCATGTGCAAATAACTTGGTTATTTCAACATCTTGCCCTTTGAAAATGCGCGGGGACAGAAGCCTATCCCGGGAACGTACGGGCGCAAGGTGCCAACACACCGCAGGGGACACACAATCACACATTCACACCTTACGGGGCCAATTTAGAGTTGCTAATTAACCTATAGCGCATGATATTGGACTGTGGGAGGAAATGGGAGCACCCGGAGGAAACTATGCGAACACTGGGAGAGCATGCAAAGTCCAGACAGAAAGACCCCGGGATCGATCCCAGAACCTTCTCGCTAACCACCGAGCCACCGTACCGCACACTCCAAAACGTGAAGGAAAAATATATAATAACTTTACCTCTGACAATGCTGCTTCAAATGTTTTAACAGTAGCACAATTTTTAAAGTGAAAATTCCACAAAAATTAAACAGTACTGTCTCACTGTATATCATTTTTCACAATTTATCCATGTACCTTAAAAAGAAACCACTTTCACATTCTTAGCTGCAACTACTGCCACCCAAAACTGCCCATCACTACATCAATCCCATTATGCAGATACATTCTGTGAAACCGGACGAGAAAATATACTAAAATATTAACCAAAATGCATTTCAGGAAGCTTCACCGCACAGCTGAGCCCTCTTTCCAGCCTCCACGGCCCACACACTCCTCACCCCCGCTCAGATTTATGCACATTCTGCCTCGACTAGAACTTGAGCTCATTTTCAGCGTGAAGAGAGAGAAAAGGACAGAGAAAAGTGTGCATGTCTACATTAAATCCCACATGGCGCACTCCGTGTGTCTTCTCCTGCACTGCGACGGCTAATGAGGAGGCAGAACGGAGGATATAACCGCCTCCACGAGCAGGTGGGTTCCTCATTTATTGTTCATTAAATCTCAAACGACTGACTGACGCAAGAAGCGGAAAACTGGATTAAAGACGAATGTGGCAAAATTGGTGGACTTTATAAAAACATTTATTTTACAGACCATGATGTAACATTTTTAACACCTAGAGTGCACTGCTCCCTGGGTGCTGCCAAAAAAAAGGCTGCCCACTGCTCCTTCATGGATGGGTCAAACGCAGAGGCCACATTTCCTTGTGGAGCACTGTGGGCTGTGGTGTGTTCACAATAGCCCCTTTTCCACTGCTCTGGTTCCCGTGCCGGTTCCGTGCCGGTTCCCAATTTTGGAACCAGTGCCACACTTTTCCACAGGACAAAAATTGGTGCCGGTGCCCTAAAACCGGCTCCGAACCGGCCCTTAAACTTTGCTGGTCTAGCAGCGAGAAGCGTTTAGTGGGTGTGACCTGTGACGTATTATCATGCGGCTCCCGCTGAGCTCTCTGGTCAGTGTAAATGCGGGCCGGTTCTCGGCACGTAGCACCACCACCAATGTAGTGGAAAAGAGGTAAGACCATCTTAAATAGTCAACTTTGAAATTACTTTTGATCATGGGCGTAATCACATGGGCGTACATTAAAGATAAAAGACGAAATTATCATAAAAGATGACATTTAAGACTCAATTGAAGGTAAAACAACATAAATATGCCCAAGATTAAACAGAAATACATTTTTAAAAAGCAAAAATTAGTCATAAAACAATAAACTGCAAGAATAGTATAAAATATAGACTTCCAACTTTCAGAGGGTTCCAATAAGTGATTGACTGTCAAATACTGCAAAGGTTTTGGAAATAAACTAAGAAAGGGATAAATTCATTCACAGTCCTTCAAACAGAGTACCTTAACTTTTTAACCTATAACCCTTTTTAAAAAAAAATTTCTTTCCACTTGCATCATCAGCACAGAAGCTAGTTTGATTTTGATAGAAATTTGTGCATTAAAATTCATCAACTCTGTTTCTCACCACTTCAACCAGCATTTAATCCAGCTAATGAGCATCATTAACGAGCCTGAATTCTATACAACACACACACTCACACACCACCAGGTTCTCCTTACCTTGATTGAGAGATGTTTGCTCTCGTGAAGTATCATCTCCTCCGAGATCAGTAAAGTTCTGGTCGGGCTACACAAGTCCAGTGGCTATAAGGGAGGAAAAGAAACATACAGCTATGAATAAAACCATTAAACAGCTCAAGTGCAAAGAAATAAATATTGAATTTGAGTCTCTTTAACCCCTAACCAGACTAGCAACTAGCAGAGTCATGTCCAACTTTTCTACTCAAACAAGAACTTACATTGACTAGCTCCATGTTAAAAACTCAGTTTAAGCGGTAAGACTCTGCTGGGGGTCGCAAACACGACTACAAAGTGTTGTGTGGTTCTTCAATTTTCATTTTAACCCCCACACACTTTGTTTTGAGGGGTTGGGCCTAAAGCTTCTGAGAAAGCAACTCTGACCACGGTAGCCTAAAAGCACCAGCGCTAAGCTCTGCACACCACTGCGCGATAGAAGATTTTTTTTTTAAAAGGTGAGAAACTGTCACATCCTTTTTCTGGAGGTGGACGAAAGCGACGTGGAGATGCGGAGACTCTAGACGTCGACTCGAAGAGGAAGTGGGGACCCTTACGTGTGGCGGTTTTGCAAAAATAAAACCAGCAGGGGAACTCAAGACCAGATGCGTCGGTCGGAAAAATATTTTGCTCCGACCCATGACAAGGCTCACAGGAAATCGTCCGCTAGCACAATTGTTAAATTGCGTTTGGAACGAAGCCTGTTGCTGACAAGATATTTAAATCACAATTTGGCCTTTCACCCCAAAAGTAATAGGAATATTGAACCAGAATGGGTTAAATGGGTGAAAAAGGTAATAATGAGAAATGATAATAAAAATTAGAAATCTAATGTTTATAGACAGCTAATATAGATGTCTATAACAACGTATAGGCTTATTATAGTTTACTTTAAACTATTAGCTGTTGAAAAAAAATTATTAATAATAATAATAAGAAGAAGAAGAAGAAGAAGAAGAAGAATACATTGTATTCATAATAATAAGAGGAATTTTCATTACAATTTTCATTTCATTCATTTGCACCTTAGGAAGAAAAAAGGAGGGATTTAAAAAAAGATGAAGGAGGAGAAAATTGGGATGGATACCTGAGCACCATCCACCATCCTCACCTCTAGGGGACGGCTAAGTAGAGACGCTGCCTTGTGGTCAAAATAGGGAATGACAAACTTAACACAGACGCCCCCTTCTGACCAAAATAGGCAACAACGATTTTAGTGAAAGTGAGTGATTATTTGTCATTGTGAACACACCACAGCACAGCACCCAGTGCACCACAACCAAATGTGACCTCTGCATTTGACCCATCCGTGAGGGAGCAGTGGGCAGCTAACAAGGGAAGCGCCCGGGGAGCAGTGCTTGGGGACGGCACCTTGCTGATAAGTACCTCAGTGGTAACTTTACCGGCCCTGGATTCGAACCTGCGACCTTCTGATCACGGGGCGAACACCCTACCGTTACGCCACCAACTTATTCGAGATGCGCCCTAGTGGTCTAAATAGGGAATGACACCCTTAATAGAGACGCTCCCCTGTAGCCAACATAGGGAATGACAACCTTAAAGCAGACGCCGCCTTCTGAGCAAAATAGGGAATAATGAGCAACGCTCCCTTGTGGCCGAAATAGATTTGAAAATCTAAGCAGCAAAAAAGAAACTTAACAGCCGACGTCTCCTGAATAAACTCACTGAAATTAGGAAATGGAAGTCGCTACGGATAACAATGTTTATGTAAATTTCCATAAGAAAACCTGTTAAAGTGAAAAGAAGTAGAAGAAAAAAAGGAAGAAATAATGAAGGTGATCGTTGGTCCCCAGCAATCAGAATGAATGAGAATTTGAACTGGGCCAATGGAGTAAAAACTAATTTTACCCCGACTGCATATTTGACAAAGCGTTATGCAAAGAGGCCTAAAGACTTTTAACATAATAGGAATCTTTAGCCTAATTTAGCATAGGACAGTTGTAATCACATGAAGCACAAAGACGAGAAATCTTATGTGATAGAGATGCAACAGATTCCTTTAAAGAGATAAGAAGCAATGCACAAAATCCCACAAAATTAAAAAAGAAAATTTGAATAAAACTGCATTGAAGCTGAAAAGTCTATTGAAAACATGCAGCTTGTACCTTTTAGCTAAGCACCGCATTATTATGCTTTTCAGTTTTATTAATGTGCCTTAATGTGCCATGTTTAAAGAAGGTATGACAGATTAAGGTCTAATGCACTGAAACCTAGACTATAAACCTTCTAGAAAACTTTGAGCTTAAAACTTTATGCATCTTAAATCATGGGAAAACTCTGGCAGAAAGACTGCAATAAATCCTTATGAAGCATTATTCAGTCCAGCTGAGCTACAAGGCAAAATAAAGAGCTAAGCATCTAGAAATATCACAAAGAGGATTCATAGCTTTATATCTAGGATATTCTATATAAATATGTGCTGGTAAAAAGCTAACCGGGCATAAAGAAGTAGTTTTAATCTGAAGAGCCGTGGGTCAACACATCACAGCATCACTGCTGCAGCATCGACTATAAGGCATAAATAAAATTCAGGACGGATGAACGGATGGCATGCCAAAAAAATGACATTTATCATCATTTTGATTTGATTTGATTTCTCATCTAATATTTGAGGCTTCTTCACTAAGTACAGTTAAATATATTCTGTTTAAAAATATGTTAAATGTATTAATAGAATAGAATAAATAAGCATCACAAAGCTTTTAGAGAATTATCAAACCAAATCAAAAAATATATTTTTTCTTTATGCAATGCAACAAACATTGGAAAAGAGGCTTCTGTCACTTATTTATTAGTTAAAATATAAAATAAAACCAGAATCAAATCCCTGGTTAGAATTACACACCCTTTTTACACAAGGTCTGCGGTCGCCTTTTCATTTTTCACTTCCTAGTTTTTTCATTTTTAAAATACTTGGTTATATATATATATACTGTACTGTGTATATATTTATGTCACATTGTAGAATATGTCAAAAAGTCTTTTAACGGACTGACCTTTACAAAGACTTCCTTTTACTGAAACATTTTTAAATTTAGTTCTAATTTGATCCTGTTTTTCTGACGGTTTCTACAGACATCATATATATATTTTTTGGGATAGTTTCTATGAATTCGGACACCATCTGATTACTAAATGAAAAGAAATTGCGTCTTTTGACAGATCGACCTGCACGAAGATGTCACCATTTCCGTTTTTGCTGTCATTTTATGAACTCATTTTTAAATCCCTGGATCTAATTCCATACTGAATTTCCGTCTGGGTTTTTTGGGAGATTCCTACAAAGTATGACACAGTCTGATTGCTAAACTGTAAACCAAAAGCACGTTTGAATTCCAAAAAAGATGAGTATTTGTTGACAAGCCCACCTGCACAAAGATGGGGAAGATGAGGATCTTGGGCGCCACCTTGACGTAAGTGCTGTAGTTGGCACGAGAGGGCAGGTGCGACCTGACGATGGTGCAGTTCTGGTAGTTGGCAAAGTTGGAGTTAGCCTGGTAGTTGGCCGCCGACGCCGCTTTAGACTGTTTGCTGTTGCCGGAGCGACGTAGGAAGCTGGTTCGACTGGCGAGGCTGGGTGCGGGAGCAGATGTCTGGGTTTGGACGGCGGCGTGAGGTGGCGGGGGCACGCTGCTCTGCCTGGATGGAAACATCCTCCCAGCTGGAGAAGCAAGACGACAGAAAAACACACATCTCACCTCCATCACAAAAATATTTGTTGAATATAAAGACTAGTTATGAGAGTGCTTGGGATATACCCAGAGTTCCATGGTTGTCTCCGTAAACCGGCCTCAAAATCTGCAAACACACAAACGACAAAGTGATAAAGTGATTTGCGAAGCCCCAAGTGACGCTACTGAAAGTGATTTGGGGATGGTTTGCTGGTTTGAGGCGAGAGGTTGGAGGCGGGAGACGCCTGTCACGCTGCCTCGAGCGCCACTCAAACCATCAACCGCGTGACAAGTGGTGAATAATGAAGAACTGCGTGAATCAAGCGCCTGATAGAAGAAACGCCATCTAATTAAATCAGCCCCTTTAACCAAATCATCGCCAAACCTCTTCAAAGCGTGCCTCCGTTTTCTCCACAGAGTTAGACGTCCAGCAGTGTTCGTTTCATTATGAGCAAAAAAAAGTGTTAGCCACTGGCGGTTTTTTTTTTCATGACTAATATTACACAGATAATATTAGATTTTTGTTCATTTTGGCAGCTTGTTCAGATTTAGTCTTAGGTCTAAAGACTATGTTCATTAGTCATTTTTGTCTGTTAGAGGTGTGAACCTCACGATTCGTTTTGATTACAATTATCAGGTCAACAATTCGATTCAATATCTTGTTGAATCACAATGCATCCCAAAACATTTTCTGCACTACTTCACATTGCACATGCATGGATTTACGCTATAGTCAAAAAATCACCAAGTAATGTCGTAGTGATATAATCACAGGGGAAAATCGATGCGATTTAATATTTTTGCACACCCCTACTGTCCAGTTCCCATCCAGGAGGGCCGGCATCCTGGAGGTTTTCCATCATACTGAAGACCGATGGAACGATTCGCTTGGAGATGTAAAAGAAGAGCTTTCTGTTCGGGTTTGGCCATCGTGCCGTTGTTTATTTTCCTTGATAAAGTTCTCGTGTAAAGATGTCTAACGTCAAGCCAACCAACCACAGCCTATTTTTCAGAAATTCTGCAGTTAAGAGCTACACTCTGAAATCGGGTCTCAATGCGAATTTAGGGCAGTTTCTGAGTCAGACCTGAATTTTCGTGTTTGTAAACAAGCGGTAAGTGGGCTATAAATGAAATGAAGTGTGTTGACCTGGCCGGTCGGGCTGATGGGGGACAGGATGATGTAGTTGTCCCCGTTGGAGGCTTTGACTCTCGTCCCTCTCAGAGTTTGGGTGTGAGCGTGAGTTCGGGAGTTGGCGTCGCCCCCCTCGTCCCTCCTGTCGCCCCACAGCGCGCCCCCCGCGCCCGACCGCAGCCCCCCCTCAGGGCCGTTGAGCAGGAGCCGGCGGTGGTGGGCGGGGAGAGGGGGCACCGGAGGGGTCTTGTCGGAGCGCTTGGTTTTGGGCGGAGAGACAGCCGACTCGTAGGCTGAGCTCTTGTAGGACGGCTGATGGATCAGACCCTCGAAGCCGGGTTTGACGGACGGGCCGCTGCGCCACACCACCAGCCTGATCTCGCTGGCACTGTTCCTGCAGAGAGAGAGAGAGAGAGAGAGAGAGAGAGAGAGAGAGAGAGAGAGAGAGAGAGAAGTTCAGGGTAGAGAAACAGAGACCCACTTGCGTGCATGTGTGTGAACTGAGTGACCGTTAAGGAGAATAAGGAAAGCGAGCGGGTAGTGACTCATGTATCTGAGCACATGACAGTGATGTGAAGTGGCAGGTCATTGGGCTCGAATGCCACCAGCCGCGCACACACACACACACAAACACAAACTCGGCTTCAAAACACTCCCTGACACACACACAACCAGAAACACACTCCTCATCCCTAACCTCAACTTTCACCATCACTTTCCAAAATCAATTTCTAAAAGTAAGAATAAGACGAAAAGTGAAACTGAGCCAGTAATAAATGACACAGCAGTAGGGTCGCACGATTCAGAAAATCTCACACTTCGATTCCGATGCTCAGGCTCACGATTTGATTCATGATTCAATACATAGATGCATTTGTTTCCAGATTGCTGTTTTGAGTTACTTTTCCCATTTCACTGTGGCAGATCAACAAAATAAAAACCACACTGAATCAAATGTAGTATACTAGATGCATACTGACTACACGAAGGAGGCAGATTTCAACATACAGTACTGTGCAAAAGTTTTAGGCAGGTGGGAAAAAATGCTGTCAACAAAGAATGCTTTCAAAAATGGAAGTGTTAATCATTTATTTTCATCAATCAACAAAATGCAGTGAATGAACAAAAGAGAAATCTAAATCAAATCAATATTTGGTGTGACCATCCTTTGCCTTCAAAACAGCATCAATTCTTCTAGGTACACTTGCACACACTTTTTGAAGGAACTCGGCTGGTAGGTTGCTCCAAACATCTTGGAGAACTAACCACAGATCTTCTGTGGATGTAGGCTTCCTCACATCCTTCTGTCTCTTCATATAATCCCAGACACACTCGATGATGTTGAGATCAGGGCTCTGTGGGGGCCATACCATCACTTCCAGGACTTCTTGTTCAAAAGGTAGTAACACCAAATATTGATTTGATTTAGATTTTTCTTTTGTTCACTAACTTTTCATTTTGTAAATTGATAAAAAATAATCAATCATTATTTATATTTCTGAAAGCATTCTTTGTTTACAGCATTTTTTCACACCTGCCTGAAACTTTTGCACAGTACTATATATCTATAGCATAGATGTCAAACTCAGACTCGTGGGCCACTGTGGCGTAATTATATTCGGCCCGCAACATATTACCAAATATCTACTAGAGCCGGCCCGCCAGTAGACAGCGCATGCACCGCTATTACTACAAATCCCAGAATGCTCTGCTCTTTTTTCTTTTAATTTTATTTAAGAAATGAATGCCACAGATGTCTTTTATTTGACCTTTGATTTCACTGGTGTTTATAGTATTAACCTTTGCTTGTTCCAAATTCGATGTTTAAGCAAAATGTAAGTTTGTTTCCATATGAAAAGGTTCATCTTTATATATGAAGAGAAGGAAAAACTTCCTCGATTGTAGACATTTTGTCAATAAATATCAAGGCTGGCCCACAACTTTGTCCAAGTTTTTAATTTTGGCCCACTGTGTATTTGGGTTTGCCACCCCTGATCTATAAGATTAGCGAGCTGAACGCAATGTCAGGGAAAAAGTAAACTGGTGCCATTACGTTAGCCGAAAAATCTGAATCGATTTCTTGGGATACATGAATCAATTTTGAATCGTCAGAGAAAGAACCGCGATTCGATTTTTTTGCACATGCTTACATAGCATACATTGCACTAATTTCAGATCCATATTGATAGTATTAGTGTCAATAAGATCCAGAGGTGTCAAAAGTAAACACGTTCTTCACTCAAGTGGAAGTGTGGATACATGTGTTTAAAAAGACTGTAGTAAAAGTGAAAAGTACAGGCTCTAAAATCCCTGCCAAGGACAAAACCAGCATTTTAGGGCAAAGCTGACTGGACTCCATCTCCAAGTGTTACGAAGAGCGCAAGCAGAGAAAAATAAAGCCTCATGAATACATACTGTAAAGCTGCATTGTGATTACCATCATTATACATGATGATCACCTCTATCCTAAACACATCATACAATAAATATTATAGTGCTGTAAAGAGCGCTGTAGAAATAAACTCAACTGGATAAGGTGGAGCTAAGCTTCTTTCTGCACCGCAATCACCATTTCATTTTTACTACTCACTCACTTATAGTGGTCCCTTAAAAGCCACTAACAGCTGTAACTTTGTAGACTGGACTCATAAAAAAGGAATCGATGAATCAAGAGTGAATTTTGCAGTGTCAAATCAAGCTCAAGCCAGTTTTGATCAGCTTTGGCGAAACCTATGAACTATCGATATCGATTAAAATTGAACAAAATATCACAATATTGTCCAGTTCTAATAGTAGACGTTACGTCCTGAATGAGCCAGGGGGAATACTGACGTCACATGGGATTTAAATAGGAACGGGATCGAAAGTAGGAGTCAGAGAAAATGAATTAAGGATAATTAGTTGTTTTTATTTACTCACCAAATGTAACAAAGTCATCTTCAAAACTAAGGAATAATAAATACTATTAAAGTAGCCACCAAATAAAAAGGACAGGAGCCAAATATTTAATCCAAAGAGAGACACCAGTATCTCAAAAGAGAGACACAGCCAAAACGCACAGAGAGAGACTAATCAAAAGTCAGAAGACTCAGCACTTGAACTTCACCACTCAGATTCTAAGAGCTCGCCACACAGGAACCTAAGTCCAAAGTTCTCACCCCACTCGGTAATCAACACTGCCTCCTCAAAACCCAGCTCAGCATTCACCTCTCTCTCCCTCCTTCGTTCTTCTGGGTCATCTTTATCCTAAGTGTGGAGCAGTGCTAATCAAGCCTGCTAACACCTGTGGAGGGGTGGAGTCAAGAGGCGGAGTCACAAGCACCAGACAAGCATCCACACCCACACAGGCACCTTACAGACAAACACCAGCATAGACCTGAGGGGCCGTAACAGTAGATATGCATGTATTAGAAGAGGGAAAAGTTTTTATTAGCTTTGACTGAATGTTAGATGTTTAATTTGGAGTCTCACACACACACACACAAATATCCTTGTACTTCTATAGTAGTGAGGACCTCCATTGACTTCTATATTACTGTATCTAAATAATACTACACCTAACCCTAAACATAACCCTAAGCATAACCTCAGTAACCAAAAGCTAATCTTCCTACACTTTTAGTTTTGCAGATAAACTTGTATTTTCTTTGTAGAAGCAGTTTAAAGAAGTGAGGACCACTAAAAAAGTCCTCACTTCCCAAAAATGTCCTCACTCTGCTGGTTAAAAACTCATTTTGGTTCTCACTAAGTAGCAAGTACAAGAACACGCACACACACATATAGAGGAAGGAATGGTGTACCTGATGGCATGGGCAAGATCTACACACTTCCACTGCTCCACAGGCTGACCATTTAACTGCAGGAGAGTGTCCAACTGCTTCAGGCCAGCCTGATCTGCAGGACCACCTGAGACACACAGACACACACACAATATAAAACTCAATAACCCAGGAGATATCCTGGAAATGATGGGCCTCATTCATCACAATAATTTTTTACTGTAACTGTACTCTTTCACATTTCTTTTGTTACGTCAGATTATTTTCAAATCCAAATTATTCAAATTATTTGCAAGTTTGTTCTTAAAGTCAAAGTTAAAGTAAACTTTATTGTCATCTCTGCTATATACTGTACAAGTACACAGAGAGACGAGACGACGTGGCCACAGTTTTAACAACAAAGAACAAGGTACATGAAACAAATAAGGCACAATAATTATATAAATAGAATGTAAAATATACACTTTAAACTAGAAGTACAATGTAAATGTAAAACTTTAAACTAGAAAGAGAGGCAAAGGTGTTGTGCAACATGTGATGAATCTCTGCCGTCATGCTTATTTCTTAATAAGCACAGGTAAACGCCCCAAAAATCACCATAAAAGAGCACGAGAGAGTCACACAAATTTCACGTTGGAATGTGAAGTTGAAAAGAAAAGCTTAAGTGTAATTATTAAAGTGGTACTAAGACTACGTTAGAAATAAACAGATGTGTGTTGTTATATTTTCTGTTATTGTAGTGTGTACCATTTGAAATTGACATGTATTTGTGAAATAATAATGATAAATGATATTAAAAAGGGTTACATTTAAACAGTATATAATGCAACAGCGTGATTAACAAAAACCCAATAATCTAATCTTTTGCAAGAATAAAACTGTGAAAACCTGCGTAAAAGTGCTCTTCAGCGTTCATCAATTCTTACCTAAGAACAAATCTCAAACGAGAAAACGTTGGTGAAGGTCAAAATCTTGGTGAAAACTGTGTCAGTGGCTTTTAAGAACAAATTCCTTCTTAATAACAGTTTGGTGAATGAGGCTTAATAATGTTAAATGATCCAAAATGAACACCACATGCTCCACCTTTACACACACACACACACACACACTTGCCTGGATCAACAGCTTGTACTCGTACGGGTGAATCAGAGCAGATGGTGAAGCCATAGCCGTCCTTTCCTCGAAGGATGGTCACCTTTAACACACAAAACAATGCACACTATTAACACACGCTCAGCCGAAAACTCTACTGCCCCCTGTTGGACAATACTGGGAGTAGCGCTCATCCTTATCTCTCAACGACTAGTGACATAAAGAAAAATGTGTCAAATCACAAACACAGACAAACATCTGCACATGATGGTTTTATCACGTGAAAGTTATCACACCACATCACATTATCACATGCAAATATACTTTTAAGTAGGAAAAAAAACAACACAAAAACACACACACACAAGCAGCACAGCATGTTACATTAGAGACATGAAACGTTTTGCTGTAACGTAGTAATGTAAGGCAGTACTAATACAATTTACATGATATTACACTCGTTACATACACATATTTCAGTAACACGTATTACAACACACTTTCAATTCAAAATTCTGTGCTCTTTTGTTTTTATGAACATAAAATCCTCAATACTGCGAGACTTTTGACATAAAAGAAAAACTGTGCGATAAACCAACTATTTCCTACAGAGTGTGTAGCTACAGTCATAATGCTACGCCACATCGCCCTCCACTGGATGTAGAATGAACTTCAGTGAACTACATTTTAGCATTTCAGAACGCCAAGTCCTACTTCCGCAGTTATTTGGGAGAAAGTATCTCAAAATTAATGCAGGAGTCAGGTCATTACAATTACAATTGTAATAATGTAATGTAACAAATTACAAATACTTTGAAACAACAGTACTAATCTATAATGTATTATGTTTTGGAAGTAACGTGTCCAACCCTCACCCAAATATGTAAAGATAAAGATACCGATATTGTAAATTTGGATATCTGTCGATACGATACAAATCCAGTACAGTCTCTGAGTCTTTTTTAAACAGAAAATAAGGCTTTAAAAAATGTCTGAATACATCACTGAGATTATTCTGTTATGCTTAAGGAAATATGTGACTTAAATACAGTTTTTCTTACTAAAACAATGTAATAATTACACACCCATAGGTATATGCAAAATTTGTTCATAAATTAGTGACGGTCCCTAATCCTGCAGTGCTAAAACATCAGCGACACAGAGATTGTGAGTGAGAGCTGGTGGTGTTAAGAAAATTAAACAGTATAATCATGTGATATGATTTTGGGGTTGGAGTGTGTTGCGTTGCTTGTTCTGTTCATTGTCATATCAATATGTACGAATTAGCATCAATATCGAACAATAAACCAGCTTTACCGCAGTAACATTTCCCATAATCAGTTGAGCGTGCTGCCATTCACCGATCGGCACTGTGCCACCGATATCTGAGTCGTTATCAGACCGATACGATCCACGAATCAGAAGGATCGGTGCCATCTCTGATTATAATAAGCAGATTCTCTGGAGAAAATTTCAAATAAGACCAATATTTCCCCGAACATAAATATTTGAATACACTTTTAAAAATTAAAGCAAAATTTAAAATGAAGTAAAACCAACTGGGGCAAAAACTCTTTAAAATATAGGGTAAAGTCACAAATAAAGATGATGAAATTTGTATTGTTTATATGTTTATAAATATTAATTTTTTTTTACTTCTTGTTATTTCTACTTAATACACATTTATACACACACACACACACCACAGGAAGAGACAAAACTTCCATAGAAATTAGATGAGGAAATGTCTATAACACACACACACACACACTACACATGCAAATAACAGTGTTTTAGGTGCCAAAACTAACACAGAAGGGAAACTTTTTCCAGCTCTGATGCTGAACAGTAAAATTACACTAAACCCTAGAGGAAAGCAAACATTTCAGCTATGAAAGAATGAACGACTTCAACATTAGAGCAAAAACCTCTCCGCCTCCCAGCTCTTCCTCCTCAATTAAAACATCGGTTTCATCTATAAAACACAGACTAATATGAAAATTTTACTTTTCCTCTCATGCATAAATCAAAGACGCTGAAAAGACTTGGGTCCTCTTATGGAAATCAAGGGAAATTTAATTACAGTGATAAAAAATGTTTTAAAACAATTTAAATGAAATACACAATAATCAAAGAATTTCATATCAATTATTCCTTGTTTGGCTTGAAAAATGTTTTCCAGACTCTTGACATTCTCTCATCCTGCTTAATAAGATTCCTGTGATTCATTTGTTGGTGTCAAACGGTTTTGCAAATGTTTTAATTAACAACTTACATATCCAAAATATATATAATATCTAAAAATATTGTCAAAACTTTTGGATCATATATGAAGCAGAACCGGGCATCGATTTGGCTATGTATTGATTAAATGAATAAAATATACGGAATAAATATTTGATCGGCGAGGAAACAGCGAAACGGAAAAGTATTTAACAGAATATTAAATGTAATCATTGTTGTGTGTAAAACATATTTATTACAGGTGGACTGTGGAGTTTTTATGAGGGTGATACAGCAAGTGTCCATATGGGACATGTGTGTGTGTGGTGTGTGTGTGTGTGTGGTGTGTGTGTGTGTGTGTGTGTGCGTGTGTATGTATGAGACGTCTCGTGCCAGGAGATGCACTACTGCCCCATCTGACAGAGGAAAGAGGCAGAAAGGAGGGGGGAGATGAAATACAGAAAGAGAGAGAAATGGGTTGAGACAGATGGAGTGGTACAGATGGAGATGTGTAGACAGAAGAGGGGAGAATGACACCAGAAAAAAGGAAGAGAGAAAAAGAATACAGTATTAAAACGTATGACAAAGTAATGAAGAATAAGGTGAGAAGAGGAAAACAGAAGAGTAGGAAATGCTAATGAAGAGAGGAAAAGAGAAAGATGGAGAAAAAAGGAAGAGAAGAGAAGATTTGATATATCATGGCAGTACAAGACAAAAGAAAAGAAGGAGAAACAAAGAATAGGGTAAAAAAAAAAAGTAGCACGAGGAGAAAAGAGCAGAGAAATAAAGAGAAGAAAGGCAAAAAAAGAGGAAAATGAAGAAGATGATGAGAAGAGAAGAGAAGAGAAGAGAAGAGAAGAGAAGAGAAGAGAAGATGTGTTATATAAGAAAAGCACAGGATAGAGAAATGAAGAGAAAATAAGAGTGGGGAAGAGAACAAGACGAAATAAAGGAAGAAAAAAGAATAAGGTGTAAAAAGTTAGTGAGAAGAAGAGAAGAGAAGTAGAAAAAAAGGCTAGAGAAGAGAAGAGGTGAAATGAGATGATAAAAGAGGGGAGGAGAAGAGAAGAGCAGAGTGGTAGAGAAGAGAAGAAAAGAGAAGAGGAGAGAAGGAGAGAGAAGGGGAGGAGAGGAGAGAAGAGGAGAGAAGAGCAAAAATTTCATAATATTTTCACTGCTACAAATGATATATAACTGGGGCCAGTCAGTAAAGATTACAGGAGCTCATAGGAAAAGTGTGGCAGCAGATGGAAAAAAGGGAGGAAAAGTGGTCTGTACACACACACACACACACACGCACAGACGCAGACACACACACACACACACACACACACAGACACACACAGACGCAGACACACACACACACACACACAGACGCAGACACACACACACACACACAGACACACACACACACACACACAGACACACACACACACACGCAGACACACACAGACGCAGACACACACACACACAGACACACACACAGACCCAGACACACACACACACACACACACACACAGACACACACACAGACACACACACACACACACACAGACACACACACAGACGCAGACACACACACACACACACACAGACACACACACACACACACACAAGGAGGAAATTTTATATAAACACTGCTTTATGTTAGCTGTGGTTACATTACAGTTTGCCTCAAGTAACATTTAAATGATGCAATGTTTCAGCGTGGATGATCAAATCAATACATGGAGATGCTCCAGCTGCCACTGTGTGTGTGTGTGTGTGTTTAAGTGGGTGGACTTAAACACACTCGTGCCCTCTCTCTCTCTCTCTTTCTGCAGCAGATCTGGCATGTTTAAGCTTAAATAATTCAGTTACGGAAAACCTGTGAGCACTCATTCATTTCTGCTCTCTCTCTCTCTCACTCTCACTCTCTCACTCTCACTCTCTCTCTCTCACTCACTCTCTCACAATCTTCCTTTCTTAGCTTCTTTCTCCTAGCACTTGCACTGTATCACCTCTAGCTTCTCTCACTCTCTCTCTCTCTCTCTCTCACCCCTCTCTCAAGGCAGGGAACAACCCTGGGCAGGCGCCAACACACTGCACATACAAACACACTCACCTTACAGGGCCAATTAAGAGTCACCAATTAGCCTATAGTGCATGCTTTTGGACCTTGGGAGAAAACCCGGAGAAAGACTCTACAACTGACCCGGGGTTCGAACCCACGACCTTCTGGCTGTGAGGCTTCAGCGCTAACCACTGCACCACCGTGCCGCCGTGCCGCCCCCCAGTGCTATGACAATTAATGAATTCAGTAACGTTAAGGGGTAACTAGTGACCGACAAAGAGGAAGCTTTTACTTCAGACATAGTGCAGCTCTACATATCCTTCATACTGTACATCAACATATAAATGACAATTTGGCTGCCATCGTCACTCTACTTGGTCTTTGGTGGTGATGACAACAACCAACAGTGGCTACAGTATCTCACACATCAGCAGGAAAATCCAAAAGCCAATCACATTGCCCATTTGTGTTTGAGAGTGAGCGGGCGATTATTTGTCATTGTGAACACATCACAGCACAGCACACAATGCACCACAACCAAATGTGACCTCTGCATTTGAGCCATCCGTGAAGGAGCAGTGGGCAGATTTTTGGCAGCCCCCAGAGAACAGTGTTTGGGGACGGTACCTTTCTCATGAGTACCTCAGTGGTACCTTTACCGGTCCGGGATTTGAACTTCTCTCACCATATCTCTTCCTATATCATTCTTTTATTCTACCTCTATCTCAACGTTTGTCTCTTTTTCCACACCCATTCATCACTTTAAGCCATTAAATTAAGACAAGAAAGTTAAGATCCTAAAGCGCACACACCAATCATGAACAACAGTGCGCATCACTTCACCTCTCTCTCTCTCCATCACTACATCACTGTATCCCATTCATTCGTTAATCCAGCAGACGTCACTCTAGGCAAGTGCCAAGGATGCGGAGTGTTAGTTGTCACACATGCTTTTATTAGTATCAGCATCAAACTGCAACTTTACTGGAGTCATATAAAAGTTTAAATAAATTAATCAATTCAGTTTTGTCTTTCTCTCTGAGCACCAACCTGAGGGAGTCTGCAGCCGATGCAGTCCCTACACAGCCCATGGATGGTGTGCATATCTCCGGTCCCCGCGGCGACGGCACGACCGATGCTTCGCGAGAACCTGCGTGTTTGTGTGTGTTCACGCAGCGGCCGGCGTCGAGGAGGCGAGACTAGCGCTCGCATCAGCTGCTCCGGCCACACTGTGCTTGGCAAGAGTGCTCATGGGAACTGAACTCAGGAGGAGAATAGCAGGAAGTGGCCCCTGCACCACACACACACTCACACACACACCCCTCCGGCCAGCCCCCGAGCCCTAGCCAGGCAACATGTCTGCTCTCAATAACTCCCCCAAAGCTTCCTGCTGCTACATTCAGCGGAAAAAGGCGATTCGGAGTGTCAGTCCAAGAGCAGAGCTGAAGGCGAGTGTGTTATACTCTCCTCACACACACACGCATACACTAACACACGTAGCATTTTAACAACTCCCACCTTCTAGCTCCGCCTTGTTGAGAGACTAGAGTTAACATGTCCAGTTTGTGTTATGCTTTGTTCAAACAACATAGTTCAGAAAGTTGTCGGTTTTTATGGAGAAATTTATTCTTAAAACCCAGGTATTTTCTGCAAAGATTCAGAACTTTGATGAAGTTTTCTTCTTAAAGATTTGTTTTGGACTTAACTTTGACAACTTAACAACAAGAAACTCAGACTTCTCATTTAATACCAATATTTTACTTTTCTCATACGTTCCCTTTCACTGTTTCATCATCTCACAAAAAAAGGAAAACAGCTGAGGCCAAACTCTAGGGAGTCTCCCCAATTCTCCCCGACGTGCTCGCAGGGCTGTGTCTGACAGCATGAAGGCCTTGTTGGAAAAACCTATAAAATCGACATCAAACACAAGTCTACAACTTGAAAACTGTCAGACGAACGGAGCCTTTGGTGCCCCACGAGGGCCGAAATGCCCCGAAATTCCTCAGTTCATCTGTTTCTGGTACATTATGTATGAACACAAATATGAATGAGTGTCACAGTTCTCTAGCACTTTTCTAACCCTTTCCATAAAGGAGCAGTGGGCAGCTGACATGCAACACCTGGTAGGTAGTGCTTTGGGACGGTACCTACCAACTGCCCCTGACCTTTGGGAGCATACTTTGCTCGTAAGTACCTCAGTGGTACCTTTACCCGTCTGGAACTTGAACCAGTGACCTTTCGATCACAGGACCAACTCCTGTAACCATCTGCTCCAAAGTTACGAAGTTAAAATAGTATACTAATACACAACTGTAGAACTGACAAAAACCTAATAAGCTAATGTTGTGCGCAAACACGCGTGCAATGATGTTTGCAAAAGAGTGCTGCATCAGTAGACTCACCGCACCAACTAGTCCTGGTCGATAAAATGTGACCCGATCTGCAGTAATGAGTCGGAAGTCGGTGTTCTATTTATTTAGATAGGGGCCGATTATGTTGACAAACATCAAAAATATCGATTTTTCTTTTATGGTCTTATATGAAAGAAAGGGTCTTCAAAATCAATCTGGTCTCTAAAAAAGAAAAATCGCTATTTTTGTGATGTTTTTCAACATAATCGGCCCGTATCTAAATAAACAGAACGCCGACTTCCGACTCATCGCGGCAGAGCGGGTCACAAATGTGCGCTGGAACAACAGTCAACCAACCTTGCATTTTCCAACTATGACCCGTCCCGTGTAGAAGTTACCGTTACAGCAATTCAAGTTGCGAGGAACGACGGCAAAAGACGCAACACCCGTTTTTGTCTCCGCTTTTGTTCTGTGACCCTCTGGGAAATTTGCTGTTTACAAGCATTTGCTGTGTAAATTCCATTCCATGTCAATGTAGTGTAGCATGATGTCAAATTTGTGTACAGCTCCGATTCCCGATTGGACTGTTAGTCAACGGTGATGGCGAAGTTTCTCACATTTTTAGCAAAGTCTCCAACTGGGTGGTAAATATGGCAATGTAGATAAGGGGAAAATATCAAAAAGGCTTCAGTAAAAGAAGCGGGTCAGATCTCACAAAGCATGGAACCAAGATTCAGGATATGCAGCTGATATCATCTCCAGCTCAATAATGCAATGGCATCATCACCACAAAATCAACAGATTTCTTTTTGATTACATTTATTCAACTTCAACTGTGGCTCAACACGATCCTCCTCAGCTTCAGTAAAGCTTGTTCATCACTCCATAAACTGTATGTGGACTGTAGCCACATTTTCAAAGTGCTTACATCATCATACCAGGGTATAAAATGACCACACCGCAAAATGAGTAAGCAGTCTGGAAACATGTGGCTCGTTTCGAAAGCTATTCATCACCAAACGTGAAGGAAAAGAGCCCAAGAAAAGTGTCCACATTTAGGAATTTGAATTTAAATGTGTATGATAAGCACATCACAATTTAGACACTTTTCTTTTAATAAAATTATTTTCAAAAAATATGATTTCATGATCCTTGACCAGAGCTAAACTTTCCAACTCTCCTTCTTTTGTTTGACTGGCCTTACAACTTGCTGTTAAATGTTCATATCAGTCACAAAAAGGAATGCCAAAGGCAAATATTTTCTGAACAAGGACAGCATGACGGGGAATCCCAGGGAAATGACCGCAAACTGAGAGGATAAAAGCCGGTTTTAACCTGCAGGCCGTGGGGAGGAGACGCTGAGCAACCCCCCAAAAAAGTGACGTAAAGTCCCACAGGGAGCACAAAGCTTGCGTTTAGTCACAGCTCAAGTCTACCACAGTCAACTGATACTATACTTTTGTGATCATTTAGGACTGGCAAGAAACAATTCTTTCTGATATAGCAACACAATTGTGAGGCTTACAAGAAGAATGAAACAGAATTATTATTTTTAGTATTATTATATTTTGTATAATTATTATTATCCATGTCTAGCAATATAGAAACGCATCCATCCCATAACTGGTTAAACTCCTTTACAAAAAAATCTCCTGTTCAAGCCCAGAACACAACTTACAGTGGAGCCAAGCAGGTCTTTGGGAAGTGCAAAAGTCGCAAACCATGCTTTCTGTTACACTTTATTAACTTTAATGGTGGAAACCCAGAGTGGAAACTTACTAATGGATGGAGTACTGCTGCCATATGAGCTACAGATGGTTCCAACAACTGATTTGGTTTTTCTCATAAAATTCATGCTAAATATATATACAGTATACAGTTAAAATTGGCCAATTAGTTTCATAATTCTTAATTTCAAATAATAATAACAAACTAAAATGGCATAAAAGAAGATAAAAGTTGCACAACCAATACATACATTTTTTCATAGTTTCTTTGCCTCTGTGATCCTGATTTAAGTCTCCAGGCCACACACTTCTGCAATTTTATTTTTATTTTCATTTTATTTTTGACGTGTGTTGCCATGTCAAATCCGAGTGATTTAAATCAGGACTGATCTCCAGAATTTTTCTGTCCTCCTGCCCCGTGGAGCTGCACCTTTTTCAGTAATCATTACACCTCCCTAAGTTAAAAAGGACCCTAATGAGGGAAATAAGGTCCGTAGTGGCCAAAACCAAAGCTATATAAGAAGTGGCTGATAGGTCTGAACTGAGTCAATGTAGTTGTTTGAGTCCAGTTATGATCTACAAAATCTCTAAAATAGAAACTGTTCCATGCTCATAAATGCCTTATAACACTTATAACACGGTTTGGATGAAACGGTAAAAATGTTACCTTTAATTCAGTGCTGTGTTAGGCCTCATCCACATGGACGTTCGAAATGATATACGCGTTTTTCCTGCGTTTTGTAGCTGCGTTCGATTGGCGTTTCACTGGCGTTTGCAATAGCATCGTTTTCCTCGCACTCGTCGGGATTTTGACGCCAAGAAAACGTTGCATGCAGCGGTTATTTGACGCCACCCGAACACGCAGCCGGCCGAACGCCGTTGCTGAACGCCCGTGTGGATGCTTTGATTTGCTCCAATGAGCAGAAAAACGGTCGGCGTTCAGTCGGCGCTCACCTGGCGCCATGAACGCCAGAAAAACGCCGGGTTCAGACGTCCGTGTGAACGAGGCCTTAAAAAGGTCCGTCTCTAGTCCAGTCTATTGTGGCAGCAGTGGGTTGGCACAGCCCTTTACATCCGCCCTACTGGGATTTCAGAAGGGATTTTTATTTTTCTCTTCTTTTTTCTCCTCCATTCCAGCAAAAAGGAGAAGAGAGCAGTGTCCAATGCGGCCCGGCATGAAGAATCTATGGTTAAAATTGCTTGTGCAACTTTATCTCCTTTCATCCCACTGTAGTTTTTTATGTGGCAATCATCAAACATACCATTATTCCACAAACGTTTTCTGACCAACATTGCTAAAGTTTTTGTGCTAGAAACAAAAACGTTCCAGCTCTTTAACGTGCAGCCTATTGTGGTGTGGGCTGCTCGTACACATTTTTGATACATTCACTCATTTGCGAGTTCTGTTCATTTTTTTGGTGTTTTTTCCCCCATAGACTAACATGGAGCTAATATTTTGACGCTTTACTGCGCGGCCGCCGTTCTTCACATAATAATAATAATTATTATTATTATTACTACAATTTTAAGCTAAATCTGCTAAAATAATCTGATGACAAATTACTTTTATTACTTTTATTACTTTGTCTTCTTTGCACTTTCATGTCATTTTAACAAGTTAACATTAACACTAACAGTGGCATAAGGTTGGCACAGAACTCCAATCAGCCCTTTACATCCTCTCTACTGGGATTTCTGAAGGGACTTTCTTTCTCACTCCGTTTCAGTAAAGAAGGAGAGGAGGGAAGCGTTCAATGCGGCCCGGCGTGAAAGGAAGGCCTCGGACGTGGCCTTCAGCTTGTCTTTTTATTTTTTTGGTGGGCCGAGTTGCGGACAGCCCTTTTGTGGAGAAGGATCCTGGTGAAAGGGAAGCGTCTCTCTAAAGCCTGACCTCAATAGACGCGCAAATCAAAGCAGGGGCAAGTTACACTTCATTAAACGCTGCAGCCTGGCACCAAGAACTTACAGGACTTAACTCAGAAACACAGGCCAGGGTCAGCAGAGGGAGTTCGCGTCTCACTCGTATATTAAGGTGAAAAACAGCCCTAAACACATAAGACAAACACGCTCTCTCTCATTTCTATCTGTATTCTGTTCTATTCTCTTGCACTCCCTCTCTCTAATCAGCCTGTCGCTCTCTGACCAAATCTTGCATCACTTTTATTACACCTCTAATTTTTATCACATCAACACTTACCCCAGTAGAAACATATTTCATGTAGTCAAACCGTCCTCAGTGACAAAGTGATAGCTTTAAAATCCTTTTGTACATTCCCACATGCCAAATGTCCACCTGAATGCCTTGTCCATGCAAGAATTCTGTCTAAATGATGTTTGACAGATTTGACAAGAAAACACACGCTTAAAAAAGCTGATCGCGTTCCCCACCGATGCGAAACACATATAATCAAAGGGAAGGCTTCCAAACACTAAAAAGTTCTGCTGTAGCAGTTGTGAGCACAGCACATTAGGTATTTTTGGGACTACCGTCAGACTTTAGACCATCCAGGGACTTCATTATCGCTGATATCTCACCTCTTACAAACTCAGGCCAGCCTCCCTGTCGGCCTGCTGCCAGGGGCAGAAGACACAAGCACAGCCTTCAGTCGTTAGTAGAGCCTGACCGATAAATCGAAACACGATATTATCAGTCGACATGTGCTAACTGCCAATAAGACTGATAAATGACATTTAAAAAAGCAAAATACTGTGTATATATATATACATATATGTAAGGTGGATCCTTCCACCATGTTATGAGTGTTTTAAGTCAAGGCAACTCCACCTTTGGCATTTTTGTGTTTTTATGCCTCTGCATTTGGATATTTAAATATTTATCTAAAGTTTGAAACCGCACCAGAAAAGACAAGACTTTTTTGCCGATGGGGTTTCTTGAAATGCTGCTTTGTGACACTGACTGTCATTGAAAGCACTATACAAATAGATTTGTACTGTATTGAACCAAAAAATCAATATCAGTCAAAATATTATTATTGGATTTTTTTAAAATCTCCAGTTATCAAAATCAATATTGGCCTCAAAATTTCTGCATCGGTCAGGATCTTGTCTATTGGCCCACAATGCACAGGACATGGTGTGTTGTGAAGCCTAACGCATTATTATGTACTAGCAGGAGAGCTTCCGAACGACAGCCGATCTCTCCTGACAGACCGTGACAAACAAGAGCCCAGGGAACCTGGAATACAGACTCCCACAAACCCCAATTTGTGGAAAAAAATCTTCTTCTGGAAGCGAGTTTTTAGGAGGGAGAAAGAAAAGAAAGAAAAAAAGAACGAACTGTTAAAGCTTTCTCCGTTCCCGACTCGCGCTTTGTTGAGTCCTCGGAGAGATCCGCCAGACTTCTCTGACGCTTAACGATGAGGCTGGGAACTTTTTTATAAACTTTCGTGTCAAGCTGAGTTTTACAAGAACGGATCGATGTGTTTCTCTCTTTCTCGTCATGAATTCGTCTTCCCAAATACTCTAGCCTGTTTGCTAAGGCTGGTCACAGCACGCATGAAGAAGCGCATTCATGCAGGACTTGGGCCGTTTGGCTTTAGTTAATTTGGAAATGAAATCAGCGTTGAGTCTGGGAGGGGCCTGGACTGAGAAAAGAGAGGAGAAAAAGAGAGAAAAGTTCATCTCCACCCAGGAACAGTCATGTGTCAGTGTTATCAGCAGCGCGGTAAACAAACAGGGGCGTGTTTCCCAAAAAATGTCCAAAGATGACAGGAAGGTGATAGCTGTCGCTTTGAGGACTCTCTCTAACTGACAGGGTCTTGCGTACAACACATGGTTTTAGCTTGAGTTGCTAGATGAACTGAGAGTAACCAAACCGTTCCAGAACTAAGGGTTCTTGGTGCTAGTTCTTGTTCCTTTTAGACTGGGACAATGAACCAGAACTCGCAATAAAATCAGAACGTGGTGTAAAATTCCATTATCAAAGAGCTGGCTGTGTCCGTGCTGTTCAGATTAACATTTGTTGCTTCTACTATTCGCACATTTTATCCATTGGGATCCACTGGGTTACGAGAAACATTAGAAAAACCAATAAACAGTCAAAGGTTTTCCTGTTTGCTGTTTGGGTACTTGATAACTGGAACTGGACCCTGTACTGGAACCCAATATAAATATGCTGATTCCAGCTCCATTGGGACAGTAGTGTAATGATGTAACGGTAATGGTGATCAGAAGGTCACCAGTTCGAATCCTGAACTGTTGAAGGTACCACTGAGGTACTCATGAGCAAGGTAGCATCCCCAAGCACTGCTCCTCGGGCGCTGCCCATGTCTGCTGCCCACTGCTCCTTTACGGATGGGTCAAAGGTAGAGGTCACATTTTTTTTGTTGTGGTGTGTGCAGTGCTGTTGTGTGTTGACAATGATAAATAATCACTTTCAGTTACAGTCCAGCTACGGTTCCAGTTGCTGTTCAACTAATCCAGGACATCGTCATTTGGAACCTCGCAATGTGCCAGATCTGTTCTGACTCGATTTATGGCATTTATGCTCTTACTGAGTTTGACTGCGTCTGGAACATGTACTGGAACTGTAACGGATCATTGTATTAAAGTACTGGTTCCAGTTTTGGTTAAAGTTTAAGTACAGTTCCAGTTGCAGTGTAAAAGTGGCCTACATTGTTGGAGACGGTTATTTAGATTCCTGTCGCGTGTCGGATCGGTTCCGACTTGATTTATGATATTTTTTGCTCTTATTGATATTGACTGGGACCGAAATCCTGAACTGGAAGATAGTACGAAAGTGTCCAGGATCCAGATCCAGATCCGGTTTCAGTACCTTTGTGGGCTGAATCTTCTCTCACGCAAATGTCTTTTAAAAATCTAATTTAAATCTAATTTTAAATCTAAATCTAATTGTCTCACAGGAAGTATACAGAGCGAGCAAATACCGAACAATTACACAAAAAGTCAGGTACAATTCGCTTTACATATGTCAAACCCGACATGGCCACACAAACACATGAAGCTTTTGTTACATGACCAGATCACACACACACACACGTGCACACACACACACGTATAACGCAGATGCCTTACCGTTAAGCATTGCATTCTCTCAGCACTTGTGTTGTCGAGAGCAGCACCATGGTTCGCTACGGCAGCCTCTGAAGAGATAAACACAAAAGAGTCACGAGCCGAGACCGAACCCTTGGAGAACATCTCTGCATCCGTCCTTCTTCCTTCTCCTCCTCCTCCTCCTTCTTCCTCTCTTTCTTCTCCTCCTCTGCTTCTTTGTTCGAATAAACACACACCCACGAAAAAGACACTCTCAAAAAACTTTTGTGTGAGTTTGTCCACCGGAGTTGTCTGAGAGTCTCTTCCTCTCTCTTTTCCTTTCTTTCTTTCCTTTTTTCTTTCTCTCACTCTCTCTCTTTCCCTAGCGAGTGACGGAGGGAACTCCGTGAAGGAAGCGGGGCGGAGAGAAGAAACTCCTCTCCTCTTTTCTCCCTCACTCCATTATCTCTGGGTTTTGCGCGCCCCTGGGCGGTTGCCGTGGTGACAGCGGCTCAGCCCGGCCACAATGCGCTTTAAAGCGTCTTCATAAAGGGCCACATTCAGCCCAGGACACAATGCAGCAAACTCTCCCTCCCTCCCTCCTTCCCTCGTTCCTTCCCTCCTTCTGTGTACCTCTCTCCGTCCCCCCCTCCCTCCCCCAGCCCTCCTTCTCTGTCTCTCACTCGCTCACCTCTTTCACTTTCTCTGTTTCCCTCTCACTCACTCTCCTTCTGCACCTCTTTCATGCTCTCTCTCTCTCTCTCTCTCTCTCTCTTCCCTTTTCACTGTCCTCCATTACTCTAACCCTCACTCTTTCTCTCCATCTTTTTTCTGTTTTGCTCTCTGTCTGCCTTATCTTTCTTACTTTCTATCTATCTATCTATCTATCTATCTATCTATCTCCATCTCCACCTCGTTGTCTTCTCTCCATCTTCTCTCTCTCTCTCTCTCTCTCTCTCTCTCTCTCTCTATATATATATATATATATATATATATATATATATATATATCCATCTATCATATTCTCTATCTCTCTGTCCAATTTCTCTCTTTCTCTCCACCCTTCTCTTTCTCTATCTGTCTTTACTCTTTATCCTTCCCTTCTTTGCCCTGACTCCATCTATCTATCTATCTGTCTGTCTGTCTGTCTGTCTGTCTGTCCACTCTTCTCTTTCTCTATCTCTCCTCTTTGTCTTTCCCATCTTTGCTCTCACTTTCTCTTTCTATCTATCTGTCTATCTATCACATTCTGTCAGTATTCTCTTTCTCAGTGTCTCAGACAGACAAAAACTCTCTCTCCCTCTCTCTCTCTTTACTCTCCTTTCTTTCCCTCTTGCACTCCCACAGACCTTCTCTCCGTCCGTCTGATCTAGAAACTTGAGTCTTGAACACACACACACACACACACACACCCATACACACACACGCACGCACACACACACACACACACACACACTCTGAGTGCCACCTGGGGACTCACAATGCAAACCGTCTTTGAGGGTCTTTTTTCCCTGAGTGTGAGCCAGCAGTGCTTTGATATGATTCATTTTTCTCCAAACAAGCACAACACTGTTATTCCCTAAAGACTAGTGGCCTGAAGCTGGCGACTTCTCATCCTCCCCCATCTCTCTCTCTCTCTCCTCTACTCTTTCACTCGTCTATCCCTCCTTTTCTCTCTCGCTCACTCTCTCCTGAGTCCCACACTCAACTTTCACTCCGACTTTACCCCATGCCACTGCATCCTCCCTTCTTCTGATGCTTCCCTCTTTCTTTCCGTATTTCTTTCTTTCTTTCTTTCTTTCTCTAAATCCCTCTCTCTGCGGGTACAAACGAGCCTCGTGAGTTCTTCTAATGAGGTTATCCCCTCAGTACGCAGCTTCTCTACCTCGTTATTTCTCTCCATCACAGCTCGAACTTCTTAAAAAATACAAAAACGCTGGGCGGACGAGGTCGCCGGGACAACCGTGTGGAAGCGGAAAATTCCTCTTTAATCAAAGCTGCTCGTCGCGAGAGATTCCTCCCCCCCCACACAAAAAAAAAGGCTCGGGAGGAGAGCGGTGAGCTTCAACGGTCCGAAAGGGGGGACCATTGTAGCAGCCGACATAAATCACCGGGATTTAGAGCGTCTGACGGAGAGCAAACTGGCAACTGAGCTTGAAGAGAGTGCATTAAACAGTGCCAGGGAACACCCCTTTAAATAGCGAGAGAGAGCGAGAGAAAGAAAGAGAGGGAGGTGGAGAAAAAGAGAGAGAGTTGGCCGGCTCGTAAACCATTTGGGAGAACGGTTGAGGAGGAACAGAGTTACTCTCTTCACTCACATTGGCTCACTTGACACTTGCGACACTGTTGTTCTGCCTTTCACGCTAAACAAACAAGCTGCCCTGATGGAGAGCAAAGGGGAAGAAGTGAAGAGCGAGGGAAGCGGCGCCAACGACAAACGTGGGCGTCCGGCGCAGCCCCCGACAAGCCTTGCTTGTCACAGTGGAGTTATGAGCGTGCCATTAAGACCGCCGGCGTTTGGTGGAAACTTTTTTTTTGCCCGGCTGAGCAGTTTTCTATTACAAGACATGAATCAATGAACCAATGCTATCTGAACCACTTAATCCACACCGGGGTCGCTGCCAGCTCAGCCTGTCTATCTGTCTATCAAGCTATACATACATAAAGTGCACTAACCCTCATTCTCTCTCCTGTTCCATCCATCCATCCATCCATCTAGGGACAGTTGGTGGCGTAACGGTAGGGTGTTCACTCCGTAACCTGAAGGCCGCAGGTTTGAATCCAGGGCCGGTAAAGTTACCACTGAGGTGCTCATGAGCAAGGTACCTTCCCCAAGCACTGCTCCCCGGGCGCTTGTTAGCTGCCCACTGCTCCTTCACGGATGGGTCAAATGCAGAGGTCACATTTCATTGTGGTGCACTGTGCGCTGTGCTGTGGTGTGTTCACAATGACAAAATAATCACTCACTTTCACTATCTATCTATCCATCCATCTCTCCCCCCTCGCTTTCTCTATCGCTCCTCTCTATCTATCTTAGCAAGAGAGAGAGTGAAGATCAAAGAGAGGGGAGAGGAAAGGGAGGGAGAGATAGAAAAACAGAGACAGGGCGGGATCAGGAGAAAATGGAGAGAGAAGAAAGAGAGGGGGCAAAGAAATGGAGAGATAGAGAGAAGATATCAGACAAAAGAGATAAAGAATGAGAGAGAGAGAGAGAGAGAGAGAGAGAGAGAGAGAGAGAGAGAGAGAGAGAAGAGCAAAGACAGAAGAAGAGAAAGAGGGTCAAAGGAGAGGAAAAGGAAAAGGACCGAGAAAGTATGTGAGATCAGGGGCGAGAGAGAGAGAGAGAGAGGGTAAAGAGAAAGAATCAAGAGTAATGAGATAGGGAGAGAGGGGAAAAGAAGAGAGAGAAAGTGGGATCAGAAGTGAAAGGAGAGATGAGAAAGAGAGTGGGGAAAGAGATAGAGAGAATGGGGAAGAAGAAGAGAGAAAGAGAGAGTGGCAGGAGCAGAAAGAAAGAAGCTAAAAGAGAAGAGAAACTGAGTGCGAGTGAAAGAGATAGAGAGAGAGAGTGTGTCAGGAGCAGAGAGTAGGAGGTGAAAGAGAAGAGAAACAGAGAGAGAGAGAGAGAGAGAGAGACAGAGAAAATCAAAGGGGGAAGAAGCAGAGGGGAAGAAGAAGAGAGAGAGAGTGTCAGGAGCAGAAAGAAAGAAGCAGAAAGAGAAGAGAAACAGAGAGAGAGAGAAAGAGAGAAAGAGAGAGAGAGAGAGAGAGAGAGAGAGAGAGAGAGAGAAATGCATGACTCTTAACTCCACACAGACGCTAGATGGTGAGTTGCAGTTTCACAGCAGCTCACATCCGTCTACAAGCCATGAGGAGGAGGATGAAGGCTACCGCAGAGCAGAGCGCAGCCATGCAGATGCACACACAAGTGTCCGCTCAACCGACGAAGCCTCCGGCAAACACAACTAACAACAAGCTGCAGCACCACCTCCATACCACTGCAGCAGGGCTTCACACAGCAGGGTTATTTTGTTACAAAACTTTTGCAGTTTCCTTGTAAGAAACGTGAAAACACAAGCAGCTACACAGAGAGAGAGAAACACGGTCAGTGCCAAAGAGCTGTTTAGCAGGGATCTCTAGAATCCGGAATTCTCTCTCGCTCGCTCTCTCTCCTCCTTTCTCCATCTAGGGCAGTTGGTGGCGTAACGGTTAAGGGAGTTCGCTCTGTGATCAGAAGGTGACCGGTAAAGGTACCACTGAGGTACCACTCATGAGCAAAAAGTACCGTCCCCAAGCACTGCTTCCGGGGGGCTGCCCATGTCAGCCGCCCACTTCTCCTTCACAGATGGGTCAAATGCAGAGGTCACATTTCTTTGTGGTGCACTGTGTGCTGTGCTGTGCTGTGCTCACAGTGACAAATAATCACTCACTTTCACTTTCACTCTCCCCCACCTCCCCCCAATCCATCCTCCAACAATCCACTATAGCAGCTGTTAGTGTAACAGTTAGGAAGTTGGGCCCATGGTCCTGGACCGGTAAAGGTACCACATGAGCAAGGTCCCATCCCCAAACACTGCTCCCCAGACACTGCCTTATAAAAAGCTGTCCACTTCTCCTTCACGAATGGGTCAACGCACTGTGTGCTGTGGTGTGTTCACGATGACAAATAATCACTCATTAAAAATTGGCAATTAAAAAAATCTATATACTCCCCTGTCTGTTTATACACATCTCTCTCTCTCTCCCTCCAAACTTTTCAAACACCTTTAGTCCTCAGACAAACAAACGTTTCCACTTAACAGACTTGCCATCAAACGCACAGTCATTTCCAGTCAGGCTCTGACTAATTAGGGTGAACAAAAACAAGTAAAATAACTCCACACCTGAATATTTTCAGGTCATCTGGCTTTTGCGTATAATGGATTTGGCTGCAACCTCAACAAAACCAGCATTTACCGAAACAAGCACAACGCTGCTGCACGTTCTACAACATCGCAGCATCCAGATGTTAAAGAGCCGGGTCTGGGTGATAAAAGCATCTTGATCATTTATATAAAAATGAATTATATAAAAATGAAGATTGTTTATAACAATCATTTTGTAAATGTTCCATTCCATTCCAAGTCATTGTAGTCATCAGTCAGTCAGTCAGTCAGTATCTGAACCACTTAATCCCAACTGGGGTCGCGGGGCAACCGGAGCCTATCCCGGGAACTTGCGAGCGCAGGCGCAAGGGCAGGCGGCAACAACCCGCAGGGCACACACACACCCAAGTCATTGTAAATAAATCAAATTCATAATCTTTAATAAGACAAAACCTGCATTCAGAACCTCTAATCTTGTGCACATGACAGTTTTTCAATTCAATTCTGTTGGTTCTGTTCCAAAATATACTAGCGTGTGTGTTGTCACGTGGCTTTGTTCGGTTCTGTCAGCAAATATGTGTTTCCTTCAATTATTTTGAAAGTGAGTGATTATTTGTCATTGTGAACACACCACAGCAAAGCACAGTGCACCACAATAAAATGAGACTCACCCGTGAGGGAGCAATAGGCAGCTAACATGGGGCAGTTGGTGGTGTAACGGTAGGGTAGGGTGGGGTAGGGTAGGGTAGGGTGTCCGCCCTGTGATCAGAAAGTCGCAGGTTGGAATCCAGGGCCGGTGAAGTTACCAGTGAGGTTCTCATGAGCAAGGTGACCTTCAGATCACACTAACCATTACGCCACCAACTGCCCCAACTGTCACAAAGGCTGGGCGATGGTGGTCTACCAATTACTGGTACCGCTGGACCAAGAGGGTTGTGCGTTCGAATCCTACCTCCAGCACTACCATTATTGAGTCCCTGAGCATGACCCTTAAGCCCAAGTTGCTCCAGGGAGACTGTCTCTGTAATTAGGAAGTGGAAGTCACAGTGGATTAGAGTGTCTGCTAAATGTTGTAAATGGAAATGTATTGACTTATTCATTAGAAAACATATAACAGCTTTAATAGTAGAGCATCTTAACAGTATAAACCTTGATAGATGTAAGAAAGACGAGAATCCATTTTGCTAAAAAGCCTACCAGCTCTAAAATCCCGCGCCAGGTCTTCAGATAGACCTGTGATTAGCTTGTACGTCGTAGGTTTCAAGTATCACAGTAATTACACATCTTTTCCCGTGTATCTTTGCAAAGTACTGTTTATGTTCTGTTTTTCTGTTTTGACCACCCAGCTCTTCTGTTTCGTTGTTGTGAATGACTCTTTTGGCTGCTGCTCAAGTTCTCGTGGACTGCCTTTTCAGGTTTTGAACTCTGCCTGTTTATTAACTACGATTTATTGCACCACCCTGTTGCAATTAAACAGGTTTTATTTTGAATTCCGCGCTTGGGTCTGTCTCAGTTGCATTACAATAGTAAACGACGAGGGGCAAAAATCAAACAAGACACCCAAAAATAGTGTTGGGAAGGTTTCTTTGTATTCCACTACAGAATACCGAACACATACAGTAAAATGTCATTTGTAACGTATTCCGTTAGATTACTCAATGTGAGTAACATATTCGGAAGACTTCCACATTGTCTTGGTTGGACATAACCAAGTTATAGCTTGTGACTCCAAAGGCCAGAGTGGTGCATTGTGGGAAAGCTGCCCAACTCCTGTCTACAATGACAGCAGAGGTCATACAATCTATTCCACTGTGACAGTATAATGCGGTGAGGAACAACGTCAGTGTCGTTCATTATCATCCTTCAGATTTAATCAGAATCAAAAAGACGTAAAACTGTCCACTGGAGCTGGATTATTGAAGCATGTGTGAGTTTTCTGCACAGTCAGCAGGGCGCTTTGGACAGGGGCCGAGCACTAATTTCCAAAAGTAAATATTGAAGGTTATACTGGACACACACACACCTTGCTACCTTTGTGAGGTACTTCCACTGACTGCCACAATAAATCAATGTAATTGTTCAGGCTAATAGTTCTTTAACAGGAACGGTTCTCATATATAACATCACACTCATAAAGCCACAAAAATCTGCCAAATCTCAGGTTTCCCTAAAAGTTAGGGGACGCCTGTCTAAACGTCTTAAAGTATCAGCCTTGACTCTGCGCTTAGTGACACATTACAATGGAGCCAGACATTCCAGGACAAATCTTAATGGCACACACATAAAAAACACACAAAACAGCAGGGTACATTAAGTTTTTAGTGGGTGAGTGTATGTGAGAATGCGTGTGTGTGTGTGTGTGTGTGTGTGTGTAATGGTCTGGTCATATCTCTGCTTACTTTGACTGAACTTATCGCTCCCAGTTAAGTGTGAAGTATGTTAAGCACTTAAACACACCGCGCCGTTGCTAATTACACAAACAGCCGATTAACAGGGGCTCCAGGGAACCAAGCCTCCTAGCGAACTAACACACAGCAGGGGCTTTGTGCGCAAATGTGCATGTGTTTCGCCCTCATTTGTGGTGAGCAAATACTCTGCAGGGTTTGGAAGTTTGTGTTACACAACAACAGCATATAGGAATTTAGGGGATTGTCCCATTTCTATAATATATAAAGTCTTTATAAAGTAATATAAAAATGGAATATACTTAGAAATGCTAGAAATACATTATTCAACATATTTTCAATAAATGAAACTTTTTCGGTTGGGTTTGTGTGTTTACATCTTGCATGGTCCGGACTGGGGAAGTAATTCTTAGCATTCTTCACATTAGGAATGTTCTTAAAGTTGTTTGGATTATAAAACTGGTCTGTAATCTCTCACCTAAAAGGTAACTGCAGGAAAACACTGCTTGAAAAGCCCTGTAATAAAACGTACCGAACCCCACAGTACACACACACACACACACACACACAACACACAACACTTACCAATCAAAAACTAGCTGATACAGAACCTCAAATTAATTACATTGTGTAAAGACCTCAACTCCCCCAAAAAATCAACAGAAAATTATGGTCTTGTACCTAAACACACACCATGTCAATATGATGAGTGTAGTTATAACATAACTGCCAGCATATAGAAGTACATTAGATTTTCACATCACACACACACACACACACACACACACACAAACCACACAACCCCTAAAATTAATCCCATTTTGAAACATGGGTGAGAACCATAACACTATGTTTTGCCCAAATATACACACACACACACACACACACAATACAAGTTAGATATTTTAGAACTATGCTGAATGCAGTCCATTTGAAACTCTGCAGTTCAACACACAGTTCAACACAAAATTATGCGATGGATGGATGGATGGCTAGGTAGGTAGGTAGGTGGGCGGATGGATGGACAGATGGATGGATGGACGGATAGATAGATAGATAGATAGATAGATAGATAGATAGATAGATAGATAGATAGATAGATAGATAGATAGATAGATAGATGGACGGATGGACAGATGGAAGGATGAATGGATGGACGGATGGACAGATGGAAGGATGAATGGATGGATGGATGTGTGTGTGGGTAGATAGATAGATAGATAGATAGATAGATAGATAGATAGATAGATAGATGGATGGATGGATGGATAGATGGATGGACAGATGGACAGACCCCAACACTTTGATAGTGAATACCTGTGTATTTAGCTAATGTAGATTCTGCATTTGCACACTGTATTTATTTGAGCACAGTATTCCCCTTTAAATGATGTTTTGCTGATGTGATTATAGTCGGAGTAAATGCAGATTTAATCCTGGCTTTTTAAACTCTGACCCCAGTGTAGGCTGACGCTGATCATCTCCTACACAACATCATACACATATAATTATTTTATTTGAGACTTCCTTTTCATCAACATTATGGAAAAGGTCAAAGAGAAAATCTACATTCCGCTTAAAATTTTTGCCATGCTCATACGCACACATGCAGGCAGGCACACAGCATACACACACAAGCTCTCTGGGCAGTGTGTGTGTGTGTGCAGCATGCCAGCAAGATTAGGCAGTGGCCCATGACACACTGACCAAAATCACAACTGGGTTGCATTTGTCTTCCAAAGTGCAGACGGCGTATGAAGCTCAAAGCTACCGCTGGCCTGGTTTCCCTCACACACACACACACACACACAAATATTTTATATCCACAGCCAGTTTGGAGCGCTCATGGTCACGTTCTAAAACCTGCTCCGCATCAGCACAGAAAGACTACCTTCCCCAGCCAGACCTTAATCTGCAAATAAACCATATGTCAAACGAAATGTGTGATATTAAACACAACAAAAACACAACGTTATAATGAACTTCAACAACAGAATTCAAATCCCACATCATTTACCCCATCCTCAAGGTGACTCAGGATTCAGGAGTGATTTTGACTACAGGAGAGAATAAAGACGAAGAGAGGTAGGGAGAGCACTGTGTAAACTGGCCACGTCGTCTCGTCTCTCTGTATATCTGTACAATATATAGAAGAGATGACAAAGTTTACTTTGACTTTTGACTTTGAGAGAGTGAGAGAGAGAGAGAGTGAGAGAGAGAGAGGAAAAACAGACTGATAGAGGGATGGAAAGAGTGACAGGGAGAGAGATGGTGCGAGAGACAAAGACAAAGAAGTGGGAAGGAAAAACAGAGGCACGGTGAGAAAAAAGGGAGGCAGAGACAAGCAAAAGAGAGAAGGAGAGTGAGAGGAGAAGTGAGAAGAAAAGAAACAACAGAGGCAAAGCAAGAAAGGAGAAAGAGAGAAGAATAAGTGGAGAAAAGACAGCAAAGACAATGGAAAAGACAGCAAGACAGACAGAAACAGAAGGAGGGACAGTGAAAGAGAGAGAGTGTCAGACGTAGAGAGTAGGTGATGGATAGACATTGTAGGCTGAGTACCGCATCCTAACTTCTAGTTTAAAGTTTATGTTATATATTCAGTTTATATATTGTTTATTCTATGTGCCGTATTTGTCCTTTGTTGCTTCTTCTCTGTCGTTTGCAGTGTTAAAGCTGGAGCCACATCTCGTCTCGTACTTGTGCAGTATTTAGCAGAGATGACAATAAAGTTGACTTTAACTTTTCATTTTGATCATTATAAGGGGTGTGATTAGTCACTCAGCTCACGAGCTCACGACTCACCTTTTTTAACTCTGTTTAAAAGTTTAATGGTGAAACATGTGACTGGTGGCAGTCTTTTATACTTCACAGAAAAATGAGACACACGTTCTCTTGTCTTTGCACAAGTAAATGCTAATCACGGAGGGCTGTGATGGTAAAAGCGCCGCAGGCACAATGAGCACAGCGCCACCTGCTGGTGTAGACAACTTTAACTCCAAAGCATTTCTATTGGACTAATGAAGGTGGTTTTAAATGCTGAATCAATATGAACAGCTACAGCTTCTCTCTTTCTCCCTGTCTCTATCTCTCTTAACCGTTCTCCTTTTCTCATTTTTCCTCTCGTATTCTCTCCAATTTTTGTCCATTGCCTCTATGTCCTCTATTTGCCTCTCTCTCTCTCTCTCTCTGTCATTTTCCTTATCTCACTTTCTCTCTTTTTTCTTTCCCTTTTTCGGTCTGCTCTCTCCCCCTCTCTTTCTCCTCTTCTTCCATCTCCCACACATTTTCGGTCTCTCTGTCCATCTGCCTATATCTCCTTGCTCTCTGTCTTGATATTTCTCTTTTGCACTTTCCTTCTGATGTACTCTTTCATGTCTGTCTGCTCTCACACTTTCTCTCCCTCTGTCTCTCTTTCTCTCTCTCTCTCTCTCCCCCCCCCTCTCTCTCTCTCTCTCGACCTTTCTCCTTTTCTCAATTTCCCTCTGTTGTACTCTCTCACTTTTTTTGTCCCTTTGTCTGCTCTCACATACTCTTTCTCTCTCCTCTTCTGTTCCTCTCTCTCTCTTTTTCTCTCTCCAGTTCTCACTTTACCTCTTTTGTATCGATTTCCCCTTTTACCTGTCTGTATCTCTCTACGTGTCTCTGCTCTCTTTCTTTCATTCGTTCTCTTTTGGTCATTTCCCCTATGTAGAACTCACGCACTTTTTCTGTACGTCCGTCTGTCTGCTTTCACCCTCCCTCCCTCTCTCTTTCTCTTTCTCACTTTCACCTTGTTGTACTCTCGCACTTTTTTCTTC
>JAVGVS010000260.1:422259-457259 GCA_032718565.1 Distichodus sexfasciatus | reverse complement strand
TTTAGGAATTATAATAGGTAAGTTGTTTTGATGGGAAGTGAATGGAGCTGAATTGTTCTGACTGGAACATTTCTGCAGAACGAGGCAGACATTGTGCTGTCGGAACAGATGAGGAGAGGATTGAAGGAGGGATGACAGAGGAGAGGTAAAAGAGAGGGAGGGGGACGAGGCAGACGACAGAACAGATCGAGGTGGCTCCCGGTGACCCCCTCTTAAAGCATCTCATTAGCAAATTAAGGCAATCAAATATTCATTTAGCCAGACGCCAGTGACAAAAACTCTTTTCAACACAGCCCTCGTGCTGTCACATTAAAACAGAAACGACTAAAGCTAACAACCAGACTTAGGGTTATATAAAATGATGTTACTACACGCCAAGATTCTTGCTGTGTGTAAACTATATCAATTCAGTAGAAACGTTTTGATGTCTGTTGTCTCATCTGAAGTCCTTGTCACCGTGTTGACTCAACTTTATCATGAAAAATAGAATCATTTTCACTAAAGCTCTCATGCTTTTGGGCTTCATTGTAGGTGATCAGTGACATGCTTATGGCCCTTGATTATACCTAATATTAGTGAACAAATAATAAAGCCAAAATACATAAATAAATAAAACCAAACCTCAAATTAACTTGTTGGTGATTTCTTACCAAACTTTTCTGTTAATTTTAAGTTGCCAGCTGTGGTCTGGGTGCTAAATATCCAAATGTCCAAAACTTCATGTATACGTTTTTTCCAGAGATGCTAATGTGGCTAACAATGAGTGAAATGTAATGGTAAGATAATTAGCAAAAATTCATTGTTAGCCCGACTGGTAGGGTTTCCCTTAAGCCCTATTAGTGACTATTGGCTAAAATAATCCTGTTTGAAACCAGCTTAAGATACATGAGATACAAAAATTTAGTCTTAAGCATACTCATGTTCATAGTTCAAGAAAATCTTTTCTTAGCAAAGCCATAACCCTTGTCCTTTCTTCAACTTTAACCCTGCATCCTTTTATGTTTATTTCTCGCTCAGGTTGAGCTGGAACCACCGAGGCTTCAGCAAAGGGCAGTCAAAAATAGAACCATAATGCACTTCCTCAGGTTTGCTATCCAGGGAATGAGTACACATACACTCACACATACACACACACACATATACACACACACACACCTGCCCGGATCTCAAGACTGGACAATAATATCCCTCTGACACTCTTTGCAAAGTAAACCAGTGCAGCTACACTTACAATTAAGGAGAATATTCATTAACACTTTGCACTGTAATATTAGTGCTTGTGGTTTGTTTCAGTCCTGGACAAAAATTATTACTTTGAAATAAAAAAATAATAAATTTACTGTGTAATAAACTGCTGAAACTCCACAAGGATGAACTGCTTACAAAGCTGTGGGAAAGATGTGTGTGTGTGTGTTTGTGTCAACGTTTGTAGCTCCTTGAGGGACCAACTGTCCTTGTGATAAGAATATATTAAATTTTTCATGCTGTAGGGACAATTGTCAAATCCCAACAAGGAAAAATGATAAAGTGAATGTGGGTTGCATTTCGGCTTCACCAATTTAATGTTGTGTGTGTGTGTGTTTGCTTGTGTGTGTTTGCGTGTGTGTGTATGTGTGTCTTACCTTCCCAGAGGTTAGCAGCGAACACACTCCAAAACTCATGCAACCAACAAGCAGCCTGTAAAAACACTCAGCAAAAAGAAATGTATAACTTTTTAGCAAAAACTTACAAAATTCACATCATTTCCAGGACAGGAAATTTACCCAGTCGTCTTGCTACAAAGAATTATAATTGCCATTATAAGACCCCATTAAAGTTGAGATGCTCATCCGAACTACGGTGTTGAATAACTTTTGGTCCCTTCTGAACTTTTTTCTCATCACTGGAAAGAAAGTCCTTGCAACTCTTCATGCATCAAACTGAATCTGCATCCATCTTTCAGCAGAGGTACCTCAGTGGTACCTTTAGTGATGCAGGATTCAAACCAGCGACCTTCCAATCACAGGGCGAACACCCTATCAGCTGCCCCTATCCACTACACTACCCATGAAGGAGCAGTGGGCAGCTGACATGGGCAGCACCCGGGGAGGTCACATTTTGTTGTGGTTAACAGTGCTGTGCTGCGTTATCACTCACTCACTCACTCACTCACTCACTCACTCACTCACTCACTCACTACAATTAGGATCTCTGGTCTGCTGCAGTTTTTCTTAGCTAAAAAGCACTGCATTTAATTTAATTTGTTTGTAGATAACATGCTGCCATGATATGCCAGAAAACAAAGTTACTGTTGAGACTTTAAGGGAGACTTCTGAAGGAGTAGACATGCATTTTGCCATAATTATACCAATTTTGGACGTATTTCGGATGCTAAACATCAACCCAATTCATAGCGTAAGTTCAATTATTCGGCTAAAAGTAAATTGATCTTATTTTCCACAATGTATTATTCTGCAATGAATCTTTTGAAGTCACGAACATCAAGGACTTCAGCGCCCATGGAATAGAAAAGACGCTAAGCTAATCTGGCAATACGCCCCGGTTTGTGACCTGACCTGCTTTTCCAGACAGCTAACAGAGCATCAGTGTCTTCAGGCGCCTTATAAAGGCCCAGCATTCCACATCCACTATGAGGAGCTTCTCACCTCCGTGATGAGTTGTGACAGCTGTGTATGCTAGTTTTAAGGTTTGTGACAAAGCCATGGTGAGTAAAGGGGTTTTAGATCTTTTAAAAAGAAAAGTACAAAAAATAATAACCGTGGAAATGAAATAAAAAATAACTCTGCAATGTCTCAGCCTGGTTCTCTAACATCTCGGCTGTTGTATTGTTGAATAAAACATACAGACGGATGGTTGCAGTTGATATTGAGTCATGCGTGTAAGACGCTAACGAGCACACGTAACTCCACTTTACCAACAACATGATTTAGCACGTCAGCTCATGGATATTTTCAGCCACCAGGTGTTTCTGAAAGGTGCTGAATTGGCAGAAGTGGCATCTAATAGGCCACTCTTCGCAGCTGAAAGATGGAGTTAAGTGAGTGAGTGAGTGATTATTTGTCATTGTGAACACACCGCAGCACAGCGCACTACAATGAAATGTGAGCCCTGCAGTGCTTGTACCTCGGCGGTACCATTACCGGTCCGGGACTTGAACCAGTGACCCTCCGATCATGGAGACAACTCCCTAACCATTATGCTGACTTGGAGGATGGAGTCCACCTTGGCATGAGATGGAAGCATGAATCTGTGATCATAACTGATCAAAAAGAATGACTCTGAAAGGCAAAATGGAGAGAATGTTCACATTTGAGTATAACTTATGCAAAGAGAAACACGTTACTGTGCTTGACTTAGCTGTAGCTTAGCTGCTTTCAGTCATAAGTAGCATTTAGCGTGAAAATCTACTGTTTAAAAGTAGCTTCCACAACACAGTTTATAACTTTCACGTGTACAACGCAATATTTAACGCATGTCACATACGTTCTGCCAGCCACCTTCTGCCCTATTGACCATTACTCTGTTTCTAACCATAGGAACCTTGTTGCTGGAATTTTATACCAGCAAAAAGGTTCTCTGTATCTCTGCTATGACGAGTGGGTCAACACGCCAAAATATTTAGTCAAGAATGTTTTTATGGTCAAAACCTGACTCCTGTCATGAGGCTAGAGATTAACTAACAAACTAATCTTAGCAATGGGTTGTATTAGGCAACTATTATTGCTGAAGTTGCAACGTTGACTGCAAAGTGCTTCTATCCAACCTCGAAGTTGGACACTTGTCTATGAACCAGGAGGTTGTGGGTTCCAACATTAAGTCCCTGAGCAAGTCCCTTAACCCTCAAGTTGCCCCAAGGTGATATATACCATATATGTCACTCTGCACGGCAAAACCAGTCGCTTGTCGCAACAGAGGTTTCCGAGAAAAAAGACAGTTTATGTTGCGTGGGATAAAATTTTGGATTTTTTGTTTTTAGTGTTTTGAAACAGTGGAAGGTCTATACTGTACTATTGTGAATAAATTTCGCTGAAAAACTTACCCTTTCCATCCTAAAAATGTGACTTTCTTGAGGTGAGGAATTCAATTCCAGCAGAATGTTAAAAGTTTCTGTTTTGACCGCTCTGCTTCAATATTTATGGTAAACACTTGTTGACTAGCGTGAAGATATTTCTCCGGAATCCATCTTCGTCTCCCGAGTTCAGTTAACCTAACGCAGGTAGGCTATCCGTGTGACTGTGAATGCAGCGTAGGCTACCGTAAATGCAAACATAGCCGCGGCCGCACCAAGCGTCTGTGAGTGCTACGTCGATAGTCAACTTCAAAGGCAGATTTCTCCGTTTCTCACTTGGCGTGACAGGAGAAACCCGACTCCTTTGAATGTTGATATCTCAGTCATATGTCGTCCGATTCATTCGATATAAGTATCGTTTTGAAGCTTGATTTATGCCCTTTCATGAAAACATAGTAACTCAATTTTGACAATTTGCGACAAGCGACTGGTTTTGCCATGTAGAGTCACATATGGACAGATGTATTAGAACACCTGGCCATTCTACTGACAGGAACTTTGATGACATTCCAGTATAACTCTATGGGCATCAATATGGAGTTGCCTTCCCCCTTTTCATATATAACAGCTTCAATTTTGGTGTGTTTGTGGGGAAGTTTGGCCATGTATCCAGAGAGGACTGGTGAGGCCAAATCCTAATGTTGGCCAAGAAGGCCTGTGGTGCATTCACTGTTCAGATTTTTGCCAAAATAGTTGGACTGTTCCTCATCATGTCTTTATAGACCTTTGGAGCAAATCTAGAATTGATGACCAATGCAGTCTGTGAACAGACAAATGCAGACCATATGGCTTTGGGCTGGATTTTCTACACCCATGAGTCTGAAAGAAACAATCATTGACTTAATTCAATGAAAAAGAGGTGTGTTCCTAATATTTCGGTCCATATATTCAAACACACACTATAGTGAACCATTTACTTTCCATTACTCTGCATTGCTAAAGATTGCAGTTTTCTCCAGTTCACATCCAAAACAGTCTTAACCACAAAAAACTGTAAGCAATAACATTGTGTTGGGTGACATCAAAGGGCATTATGTAAGTTTTTGTATGCATGTCAGAGTGCAGCTCTGCGGTTTAATCCAGGCAGAGGGCTGCCGAGCTGCAGTCCCACACATGTAAATGAGCGCTGGAGGTTACTATGCTGTTGCGGCCATTCCACTCACTCCTCCTCCTCCGAAGAATGAATAAAATCATTTATGAGCTATAAAAACAGCCTGGAAGGGAGTATGGAAGCTAACGAGCCATGATTTACTCTGGTCCAAACGGATATAACAGCATTTTTTCTCACAAACGTACAATTATGGTTTGAGTCGAGTGAAAGGAGCTTTCATTGTACTAGAGTAGGCATTTATAATTCAGAACAGTGTGTGTTTCCTATATTTACACTGTCAAAACATGTATATGTTCATTACCTAACGTGCAAATCTTGCCACTGCTCCCTTAAAAGCACAAAAATGTTTCTTAAAAGCAAATTATTGTATCTTTAAGTTCAAAATATGATCTTTGATCAGATATGGGTGTTAGTAACGTTCATGCATAATAGCTGCTAATAAAATGAAAATACACCTTAAAGACACTGAGAAAGAGAGGGAAAGCAAAGTGATGAGACTGTGGTACCTATTGGATCCAGTACAGTTCCACACAGTGAACAAAAGTCTTTTCTTCTCTTTTTCCTCCCCCACAGCACTGTAGAAAAACAACAAATTCTTCTTATTCTCCATCTTGATTCTTATTCCACAAAATTATATGAGCCTAAAATCTGTAACATTAAATCTGCTAAGTGTACTTTGCCAGACTTTCCAATGGTTCCTTCTGTTGCAAAACTGTGAAGTGTAAAATCTTTGCCAAAATATTGGGATGTGCTAAAAGTGACCCACCCGAAACATGAGTGCAGCCCATCAATAAAAAGGCAAAATTAAACAGTTAATCATCATTTTTGTTTGAATAGAGAGGGGTTCATCATGGCACAACATAATTTTCGACTCACAAAAGAAAAGTGGAATGGAAGGCAGGATTTCTGCAGTCGGGCACCATTTCTGTCTTCTGACGTGTGGCAGCATCTCTGTCCGGGGCCAGACCCACCTGAGAGGCAAAATGTCCAATCTGGGATGATAACGTCAATAAATAGACATGAAATTCTTCTTCATGAAAGTGTGCAATTGCAGTGTGTTAAAAAGTAGAAAGGGATAAAAGTTAAAAATGTTAAAAAGATGAAGATATTTGTTTACACTAATTATAGCTGACCTAGCTTTTGAACTATGAGCTGTTGAACTAATGTTAATATGCCCCTTGTGGCCAAAACAGACAACGGCAGCCTTAATGACCAGGCCCCCTTGAGGCCAAAACTAGGAACATTAGTTTAGTTGCAGTTGGGCAGCGTCATAATGAGCTCAAAATATTAAGCCATGAACTGTACCGCTATGACAAAAAATATGGAAGGAGTTGTAAGAGCCCGACCCAGACCGAGAGAGGAATCCAACTCTCCAGAAAGGCCATCTGACCAGGACTCCAGTTCCAGACCTTCACAACGACCCCAGTTTACCAGATCAACACCACCAGAATTCTAAGCCAATCACATTTCCAGAACCTGTATTTAAAGCCTTCCATGTACCACCATTCCTTGCGAAGTATTGTCATGCCTAGTGCTACATACCGAGCATTCTTTGTGTTTGCCTGCCTCCGTTTTGACCCTTGCTTTCTGTTTTTGGATTACCCCTACGCTTCTGGCAATTTGGATTTGTTTGCTCCGTGGACTGTGTTTTTTGGTTCTGACCTCTGCCTGAATAAACTCTTTGTGTTTCATCAATCTACCCCCGTGCCTGGGACCTGGTTCTGTCGACTCTGCGTTTGGGTTCACCTGCCGGTTGTTACAGGAGTTAAATGGACAAAAAGTGGAAAGAAGATGTGATTAAAAATGTGATTGCTTGTATCCACCAATCGCAATAGTTGTTTTTAAAACCAAATGATAGAGTAGACTGTACTGAATGTGTCGTCTGCATGTGAAGGATTAGGGTTGGCAGTATTTACCACTTACACACAATTAGAATGCATAACCCCATGCCATATGGCAGCTAAAAGCCTTGCTATGGAGGTCAACAATAACACACACACACACACACATATACAAACTTGCACACACACATACAGTCTGATCTGTAATGATATGTGTAAAGCATTTAAATGGGGAGCTGCTGATTCTACAGCCACCATAACACAGCCACCATGCTGTGGATGTTACACTGGTGTGAATGTGGAAACTCAGTTGTCTGAATGCAGCCTCCACTTACAATCACTGTTTACACACACACACATACAGAGACTAATAGTAGTATTTAAAGGAAAATTATAATAACAACTCTTATGAAACTAAACAGAGTATTCCAAAAATTCAGCGATTGCTGTGTGCGGGAAAAAAAAACTGAGAATGTGTGAAAAGTTAAAGGCTGGAAAATGTAAAAAGAAGACATGATAAAGGCTGTTTATAGAGGTTTCTGTGGATTACAGATCAACTGTTAAACTATGTGCTGTTTTATTCATATTAAGCTCAGGAATGGGGTTATTACAAGAAAAGTAATAGTCCTGGTCTCTGTAATTGGGATGCCCCCCTTGTGGACAAAATAGGGAATGACATTCATAATGATTGCGCCTCCTTGTGATTCTTGTACTTGTGAGGTACTGCAATTTTTAACCTAAAAAAAGGGTTTAACCGCTTGAGCCCAATCGGGGAGGCTTTAAATAGTCGTTAACGTAAACAAACATATGCATGTGGCTCATCAATATCACCGATAGAATCTCGTGCAAAAATCTCAAACAAATTCCACCTAAACATAACACAATTCCAACATGAAACACATAAATAAACAAAGAACAAAAACACTGCGCAGGTCTACGTGGAAGAAATACAGCTGTGGAATCTATACTACTATGGCTAACCACGCATGTCGTATATCATATGAAAGCTGAGACCCCACAGATTACACAGATAATATGGTTTGGGGGTTTTGGGCGAACATGATTTTTTTTTATGTTCTGCTGTGTTGCATCTTCCTATATTCTGACCCAGTAATATGTATGCTGATTCCACAGTAATCTCACAAGTGTTACCTTTATAATGACACCAAAAGCATAAAAATAGACATTGTGGTTGCTGAGATACACACATATTATTTTATATTATCTTTTTTAGAGCAAATATCTGTAAAACAGTCTCAGGCCTTAACAGGTTAAAAGAAGACATTTGCAATCCCAGTAAGCAATGTTATATCAATGCAATGTTATGTTATATCTATTTCCATTAAAAGTGATGTGTGCAGTTCTGTTGGACAGTGCGGTACGTAAACGAGAGAGAAAAAAAGACACACATCTAAACTCATGCTTCTTCTCACATACACCGTATTAGCGCTCGGAGGTCCCGACATGGGGCTCTCCATCAGACTGACATTTCACAAATAACACAGGACTGCTCCATACAGCTACACACATCAGCAGCTTCCTGTCACACACACACACACAATGCCGCATCATGCATAATAAATGGCATTAAGAGACTTTGATGTTGGCAAAAACATATGTGCCACAATTAATATCAAATGCTGGCACCAACATGATACCGCCACTGGGGTGAGAGCTTGGCATTCAGAATGTAACGGAATATTGATTATAACCAAAAAAAGAAACAGCAGAGACGGTGTATTAATAAAAGTGCATGCATATGTGGGACTGCAATAAAGTATTTTATTTAATGTTAGACGTGTTACTTACCTTTACATAGCAGTTACACATTCCTTCATCGTTTGCAGTGAGAGATTTGGCCTCAATAACTGCAAGCAGAGTAGCAGAAGTCAAAAACAGTGATTTAGACAAAAAAAAGACACAAAACACAACATGAAATCTCGTTATACACTGCAAAAAAAAATTTAACATTACGGCATTTTAAAATATACATTATATGATATCTTCCTGAACGTATATTGAGATTGCATTTGCAGATAATTTTGCTAATCAAGTAATAGGAATATTTCAGGAAATAAACTAAATGATCTGCTAATAAATTGATGGAACAAAAGCTTCATTCATATCAAATTTACCTTTAAATACAACTAAAATAAATACCATTTTGCAAATAAGTTCATTTCCATTAGAATGAAATGTCATCAATCGGCCATCTACAGAATGATAAAACCTGACAAGATGTTGAGTTGATAAAACTGATGTTGACCCTAACACAGAACCCTGCGGGACACCTCCTGGCGTTCTGAACAGAAATGGTGCAGTTATTACTGGAACAGAATCTGGGTGACTTTTTGTACTTTTTGGGTAACACAGGGATTAGTGGACAGATAATCAAAAGTCATTAGTCCAGTATCCATTTCCTTTACAAATATCAGGCCTCAGCAATATATCGAGTGCCATGATACGATACGATTTGGTCGTGTACCCCATTAAAGTGAACTGGGTTTGGCACATACCCTCAACAACAAGCATGCCATTCCTAAATGTGACGTCCAGTCTGAGTTGGCCTGTTGAGGGACAGAAAGACAGAGAGAAATCAGGGGACACCTTCTATTCAAGACTGGATTACATGGCATGGGATCGCAACCTCGTTCAATTAGCTCATCGCAAAAGGGTTTACCTGTACCTAGAAGGCTTAACCAAAAGTCTTAATGCCACCTTATCTGATACTGGACTGTTACATAAGCAGCAATGGAACAGTGCACAGGAGAGAGTTGAACTCATTTTCAACTTGTTTTTGCAAAAATAGGGGATTCTCTTTCCGGCATACTTTCAGACGAAGCAGCCACAAAGCCCATTCTCTTTCACGCCAATCTAAATCCTAAAAAAAGAACAATGAACGTGTCCGTCCATCTCTTGTTGTGGCATCTTTCGTTTTTTTGCATGTGTCTTGTGTCTCTGTCTCTCTTTCCCTCCCTCTGCAAGTCAGGCTTCCAGTTTTAGACGTTGCCTGCGGCACACGAAGCACATAATTATTTTTGTTATGCCCACTTTTGACGGGAATGCTGTATACAAAGCAGCAGTCCTGAAGCGCATGGATGCAGGATGACAGAGAGAGAAAGAGAGGGAGAGAGAGAGAGAGAGAGAGAGAGAGAGAGAGAGGAGAGCAGTGGGTGTAGTTAATGGAGCATGGCAGAAAAGACAGGACTGTGACTCAGCCTTCTATAACAAACTGACTCTGTTGGCCATAAAAAAACAGAAATGGATGAACCCAAATACAGCAAATATTTTATTATTATTATTATTATTATTATTATTATTATTATTAATCCCTCCACAGTTTCTGTTGTAGAGACAATGTTCATAACCTACATTTTCCTGTCATTAGCTCTACAGCAACATTCTTCCAACACGCTTAGGTCCAAAACATTTAAGCCTTTTTTTTTTTTTTTGAGGAGCAACTTCCAACTTTATTTTCAGCTGGTGCCCATTCTACAGACTTTTACCCACCACGAGAATGTTCACCATTTTTAATTTCTCAGTCTGCCATATACAAACTGAGAGGACACCCTTACCATAATTATTCTCAATTTCCATTACCGTAAATGGCTGCCTATATGAAAGAAAGAACAAAATATTGCTCAAAAAAGTCTCATAATCGAAGCATCGCGATGCAGATGTGGACAATTCGCATTGATGCAATGGCAGACCATAATCGATTATAACAGAGGTTTTTTAACCTTCCCCCACAAGTGTCCTGTGGCAGAATTGCAGGTGGTGAAACTGCTGAAACCTGTTTTTTAAAATTATTCATTTTTTTCATTTTTCAAAACATTTCCAGATGATTTGGGCATTGTTATGAATAATGGATTTAATGCAAATATCTAAACAGTAGTACAAAAATACTCCCTCACCACACTCAGACTGTTTAGTCTGACTGCATAGTCTGAGTGGTGATCCCTGTGACAGAAGCAGTTGAAAACCACTGAACTATATCATAACATTGCTTGATGATTTTCTGGCTACAGTGTAAAAATTCAAGTTAAATAGAACATCACAGTAGCAACTATGGCTGCACAATCAGCGATCCATGGCCAATCTGCATGAAATGTGAAGTAATGTAGAAATATTGATGCGCTGCATCGTGAAGCATGGAGATATCATATCAAATTGAATCATTGGCCTAATAATCGTAATAAAATTGAATCGTGAGACCAGTGAAGGTTCACTTTTCTTGTGGTTAGCCCCTTTCTGATGTGAGCTTTAAGCATTATTTAACAGCTGATCATTGTTTAACAGCGAACTCAACTATAATCAGCAGAAACATCTATAAACAGACTTCATAATTTCTATACTTTTAGGTTTAGTCCTGGACTAGCTTTGAATTCGAATGATAAATCCCCGTTGGTACTACAACTTAGTCCAGGCAAGGAACCAGCCCGTGGGTTCAACAGGTTTAAAACTGGGTGATGGGCAGAAGAGATGAGGCACACTGGCATGATCCACCCTGCAACCCCCCAACCCCCAAGCCCAATGCAGATCTGGAGCATTTTAATTGCTCATATTTTGGCTTGGCACGTGAGGTCATGGGGAAAAAAGAGCGGCCGCCTGGGGCCATGTGCTCACTCGAGTGCCAGTGCCCTCAGGATGAACCCAAAAACCAGGAGTGATGAGGACAATGCACGTCCGTAGAAGTTATGTTCTCACACTCCAGCACACTCAAACACGCAAACACCGGACTTTCCAATCCCATCTGACCATTTGTGCCAGTTTCCTGGGGTTGTAGACAGACTGGCATTTATCCTGGCACAGTGGAACATGGTCCAGGTCCCCACGTTTTAATCTCCTAGCAGAAAACAAAGAGTATTTGCAGAGTCGAAAATAGTGTGAAACAGAAGCCTGAGAAGATTCCACAAAGGAACACTGCAAACCCAGTCAGAACGTACAATATTCATTTTTCATTTATGCATATTTCAATGCATTTGAATACGTTTCCCCAGGGCATGTGTGTGCACAAAAATCTTCTAATCTTCTACCAAAATCCAATTTGTTCTCATCGAGGGAGAGACCCGGTCACAGAAACTAACGTCACAACATGGTTACATAAGAGGAGGATAAAGGCATTTTCACTTATGCACAAAAGTATTAGTATGAGCTTCATGCCTCTACTGCGGGGAAAAGTTACAGACTGAGATTACAGGTTGCGCAAAGCTGAATATTGGATCAAATCGGGTCCTTCATATGTTTGAATAACTTAAGCCTATATTTTTTGAAATACGTTAGGCCACATAGGTTTGGGAAAATTGGGAAGATAATGAACACTTACACCATACTGACTTACTTTTACAATTACTTACTAACACTATTTTGTTGAAATCTTACATGAACCACATAACAACACTGAAATCAGCGGTTTACATCTGAACTTTATGTGCAATTTGTAATTCCAGTCTTTTACAAGCTATTCCTTCATATTTATCTCAGTTAACCTTTAAGTCATTTACTCTGGCAAGGACAATCACATTAATAAGAAATTCATTGGAAAGTAGTGAATGAATTAACATTTTGTATTTAACACATTTATGGGGTCAAGTTGTGAGTTTAACCATCAACGTTAAATGTGTTATTAATCATCATGCATAGTTAATGTTGGCATTTGCCACAACAAATATAGCAAATTTAGTCTGAAAAGCTCGGATGAATAAAGTGCTTTGACTCAGAAAAACAAATGGGAAGCTTGATCCAATTTATCATACAAGGTAGAAGTTGATCAAAAAATTTCACCGTTTTCAGTGATGTGAGAGCTGTTGTAGTTAACTCAAGATGGTGGTTGTCTTTAGCATTATGTTCCTTCTTTTCATCAGTGCTACATGTACCCAGATAAAGGGAATACAAAATTAATAATAAAAATAAGAGTTCCAGTTTGAAAAACTGCTATGAACACAATCCTTACATTACAATAATATTCAGACAGAATTGTATCATCTCCAAAGAATCTAACAAAATGACTTTTGTCATCTCATTTAAATTCTTTAGCCCCACTTTGTGTTGAAAATTTATTATATAATCTCCACAAAGCTCAGACATTTTATACATGGTTGTAACATAAGGCATACGCTAATTGTTCAACTGGGGTAATGTTTAAAAACTGGAGTACTCTTAAGGTATTGAGGATCACTGAGAATTTTTGACAACCATGACGGGGTGGCTCTCTGATAAAATTGAGTTTGATTTACTTGAAGCCTGTCTGATTTTCTCTTAACAAGGCCCTCAGACTCTATCAACAATATGCTTGTTATCCACAAATTACATCTACAGTATGTGCTCTACAGGAAAAGCCTCAGATTTCATTGGTCCATGTTTTGCTCCCATCAGAATCAATTTGACATTCATTAGGGTGTCATTAAATCAGCAATTTTCCTAAATTCTGCTTGAGTTATCAAGCGTTTAAAGGTGCATTCAGCAAATTTTCAGGTTGGATTGGTTTTATGTTCTGATGATCCAGCTTGATATAGAAAAGATCTCCAACATGGTTTCCTACAAAAAAAATAAGACCAACAGCGTAATCAGCTTTTCCACTGCTAAGTGCACTATAGTGCAGTATGAAGTATTTTCCAAAAACCCAGAGCAGACTGTGAGGAGAAAAAACTGAAACATCTAAAAGGCTATTGGTGCTTGCTCATGACATCACAACAAGGAGGGAAGCAAGAATCTCCGAAAATAATTAGCAAAATGTATGTTTGTCAGGTAAAACGAACAGCAGTCATTTGAGCATTACAAACAATCTCTACCTTCAAACTGTCACTGACGCCATTGTTTAAAAATATTGATTTTCATATTACTTTTAAAAGCATGTTTTACTTCAAAAATTGAACTGCCTTAAGAGTAACTAGAAAAACTGTTGTCAAACTATTGTTTAAAAGCCGGAAAGCTTCTCCTGACACTACATCTCTTTGAATTGCACAGAAGGTAAACGCTGATGTGCATGTGAGAAATTGCTCAGCAATCTTTTAAAAGCCGACTCACAGAGCTACAGAGATTCTTGTCTTGTCTTGTCTCGGTATCTGCTCCATAAGCCAGCAGAGGATGGAGTAGTGAGTAAGGCACTTAACGAGGACAAACCATTCCGGTGCTGTCAAGCTCTACGGAAGATTCTCATAGCCGGAACGTTTTACGTTATAGCAGAAAGTAAGCAAAAATCCGCAAGGACCAAATGTAGGCAATTAACTGGTTGACAGCTATGGGAAGGCGCTCGTGCTCCGTCAGCACTTGGACGGTTTTTTAATGGCTCAAATGCATTTTCCATGATAGTCATGGAGGACTTTTAATGGCCACTTTAATCACCCTGTTCACCTGTCGAGGAAGAGGACATGACGAAGTGAAGTTAGCTTGAATGAGGAGTTCTTTATTAAAAGGCCTCTCATGTGACTTCCTGGTTTGGAACTGAGCTTCTACATGGTGCAATTTAGGACAAAAAGAGACCCACCTGTGGGAGTATGTAAGTGCTGGAAATAGTGAAACGAGGAGTTATCCCACCCATTTGTAGCTAAAAGAGTCTCCACATTTGCCCCCAAGATTTTGGAATGTGTATGTGGGAATTCGACCCTAAAGGGAGTTGTGAGGTCTACTAATAACGTTTAAAGAGGGGGTCCACTCTCAATAGGGGGTTCCAACACATCTTAAAAGAGTTGGGGACAGGGCTCCATCCATATAGCAGCACGTTGCTCCAGAGAGACTCTCTATAAATGTAATTTTGTCAGTTTTGGGGGTGATGCTTTGTTAGTGACCATATGATTGGGTATTTGAATCCCAGCAGAGTCTAAAACCACTACTAGGTCCCTGAGCAAGTCTCTTAACCCCATGTTACTCCAGTCCAGGACTTGAACCAGCGACCCTCAGATCACAGGAATAATACCCTACACTTAAAGCATTAATTGGACACTCTTATACAGAAAACATTTTATTTCCTAATTACAGGGACAGTCTCCCTGGAGAAACTAGGGGTTTGCTTACGGGACCAACAGTGGTTTTAGACTCTTCTTGGATTCAAACCCTCAATCTTATGGTCATCAACACAGGGTTTTATTGACTGCACCACCACCATTCCCCCCAAAATGTACTTTAACATTTATGACATTTAGCATCTTATCCAGAGAGGCCTCCATTTCCATTACAGTTGTCCTGGAACAATCTAAAGTTATAGATCCTCTTCAGGGGCACAAAGGTTGATGATATGGATATGCCCTATATTTTAAATATTTTACCTGTTAGTATCAACCAACAAAGCAAATTCCCTGTCTGTGTACTAGGTAATAAACTTGTTTCTGATATGACAGTTCGCCAAAGTCAATTGTATGAAGATCTGATGTTGGTGTCTTCGTCTATCTCTCAGTCTCTCTTTGTACCCTCTTTGTTTAAGTTTCAAACGGACTGGATTTACTCAAAACTAAAGATGGATTGATTCATGTCCCTTTAATGCCGTTGGGTCTCTGAACCTGTCCTGCATTGCAAATTCTAACGAAACACAATTCAGGAGCAAATATTGACCCCTCTGTGAGTCTTAATGGCCTTCTATGCTAATCGAGGGCTGTAGGTAAACTCCCTCCATTATTAATAAGGATGATCTTTGAAGCGGAACACTTCCCCTCCGCTGCTCTCGACATGAATGATTCAGTGGGTCTAAAATGAGCAACTCCTAATTACCCGCCCAAATTAGTCCGGAGTGAGCACCTGCGTTTTGCCTCCCGCGCTGCTTGCGTGCCCACACAAAAGCAAAGCGTTAGTTCGGGTTGATTCTAGTTTTACTGTATCTCCTATTAAATGTTCTATTTTATATTCAGTGATATCATACTGTTATTATAATAATAATATATTATTATTGTGTATACTCATTTAAACAATTTCTAAAAGTATTTTGAGCAGCATTCCAATGCATGAAGGATCATATCAAATGATTATTCCCATTATCATTGTAATGTTCTTTTAGGTATTAAAAATGATCATGTTTTGCATTATGATTTATCAATAATTATTAGAATTATAATTATTATTTTAGAATAATGTTGCATCTATTGTAAATTGTGCATTGTATTGCACAATACTTTCTGCATTTCACGCTTGGTTATGATATTTTGCAGGATAAAAACACAAAAAGTTTCAATGGAACTTTTAGAGCTTCATGTCAATTACCCCAGTGTACCAGTGACAGGCAAAGTTTTCAATCTCTTCTGATGGGTTTGCCTGAAATAAGGAGTGTGATGTCACATCCACTCCACCTGATCTACCTGATTCACCTGAATTACAGTAATAACTAGGAAGAGCAGACTGCCATAGCTGGGAGACCAACAGAACAAACACAGTATCCTCCACAGCAAGCGACTTGAACAAGACCTAATGCAAAATGTCGGACTACATTTGATTCTATTTCTAGTTGACACAAAAGAATAATGACAGCTGTCATTACATACAGTATCTGAAATAAAATGAATAACTCACCAAAAGTTTGGAGATAGAAAGTGGAGTTGGAACAGTGGCTACTAAAAGACACTTTGTGTACAGTAGAACAGTCCATTACAATGTGACACAGAGTCATTACAACTACCTTAGAAACCTGAACCTGTACCTTGCAACACAAGAAGCAACGTGAGAGAGACAGGGAGAGAGAGAATGTGACATCGGAGCAGGGCTATAAACTGAAAGTACACAGCTTTATTACATTATGCGCTATGGCTAGTGACACTGATACTCAAACTTATGTGGTAACAAATTGCTAAAAAAGGTTTCTTAAAAGCTCCTGGTTCCTGCAAAAATGTCCTGATATATCAACGTGACAAAAGCTTCAAGTTGTAAATAAGATTCTGGTCTCTGCAAAACGTTTGTGCAATGTCACAGCATAGGTTCATAGTTCCAAAAAAGTTCCGGAAAAGTTCCTGCAGTGTAAAAGCATCAAAAGTTCATACTTCCTAAAAAGTTCCTGCAGTGTAAAAGTATCATAGGTGCCTACTTCCTAAAAGGTTTCTGGCTGTGGCAGAAATTACCTATAGTGTGAAAGTGGCAAACATTCCTCTTAGAAGCCTATAAACCATTTCTGGCTCTGCAAAAAGTTCCTACAGTGTGAAAGAGACAAAAGTTCCCGGTTCCTAAAAATGACATTTTTCTCAGAAATTGCTCCACTGCAAAACCTGCAAATATTCCTCTTCCATGCCTATAAACAGGACAAAAGTTCCTAGTTCCTAAACAACATCCCTTGCCTGTACAAAAAGTTCCAGCAGTGTAACAGCAACAAATGTTCCTTTTTCAGGCTTGTTTTATGCAGCATTATTACAATTCATTGCTGTGAGTATTGATATCCATCATTACCCAACATTCACTCGTATTCTATTCGTCTCTGATATGCGATATGTGGTGACACATTGCTAAACTATCTGCACTATAGAAATTGGAAAGATTCTACACAGTGACACGGCAAAAAAGTGATGGTGAACAATACTGGAGCAGTACAGGTCTGATTAGTTTCTGCCTGGAGGGAATACGATTATTTAAGAGGTAGTATGTTTTGGCAAATGATTTTGTTGCTATGGTTAAAGGGGTATGAAACTCCTCTCTAGTTTCTCACCATAGCTCTTGTTGCTGCGGTGTGAAGCAGCGGCTATGAGGCAGATGGGGAAAGAGAGATGAAGAAGCACTCCAACTTTGGGACTTCACATAAACAACATTTTAAACACAAACTGCCATACTGTGTGTGGTGGTGAATAGTTAAAACTACCCTGGAGGGTGTCATACCCCTCTTAAAGCAGAAGTGGAAGTGAGATTTAATGGTATTAAAGGGTTCCAGGATGGCACTGATTGTGTTTCTGGCACACTGACCTGAGAATGACCCGAATAAGTCTTGGGAACTCTGTAATCCTGATTACACCACACACACTCACATATACAAACCCATACACACGCCACCACTAAATTCACCTTCATTTATCCCTGTAAAAAACACCTACTGAATCTAAAGTACTAATTAGGGGAAGATATACAACAATTTCAGGAATAATTAAATTAATGAATAATAATGGAAAAATGTTCATATGGAAACTGTTTAGCTGGTAAAGGAATACAAGTGAACAAAATATTTTCAAGTCTTCACATTAGTGATGAGACACCCTAAAAATTTGATGCCTCTTCTGCAAGACTTAAGCCAAAAAAAATCACCATTCGCCTCAACTCCTTGTTAGCCACATTAGGGATTTTTGGCCGGGCTTTGCTGGAATCTAAGTGAGACAGGCAGGGGAGTGCGTCTGATGCCTGTGACACAACCAGGCCCAGCAAGGGCCGGGTATGTCCCAAATCTACAGCAGAATGACATGATCTAATTATGTTCCAAGCGGGAACTGCAGGGGTATTTTGGGGGCATGAACCGTACTGTACAATTTGCGTTCTGTGAGAAAAGTGGTCCATGGCATTCCTTCAGAGACGTACTCAGGGAACTGCATGATTAAATAATGCCAGTATTCTGCAACTAAGCCTTTGCTTTGTCTTGGTTTGTCCGCTCCAGCAATTATGCATCACTCACTTCGACAGAAGCATTACGTTGGGGCTTGATGGCGAGACAGAAGTGTAAGGTGCTTGAAAGGGAAAGATGAAAGGAAGGCTTCTTACACTGGTGCAATACACAGAATATAGAACAACCTCTTTCTCATGGTCTGAGACTCGATTAATAATTCAAGCTCCAATCTTCCTTAAAGAGAGAGAGTAACCGTCTTCTGCATGGAATTAGGAAAACAGGTTAGTTTAAGGACGCACGTATCTTCAAAGGAAGAAGCATAGAGTAAAACTTATAAAACCTGTAGAAGTTGTGGAAGCAGTGGAAGAATTCTTTGGAGGACTGAGAATTAGGTTTAAGATTTAAAAGGTTAAGAGTAGTCTCACTGCTCTTAAGAAGTATATCTCCTATAGTGACCTCTTGTGGGGATTTGTTATTCTCATACTGACTTAAAATTCCAAACTGAGCATGAGTTTGCGTTATGCGCAATTTACCCAGTTTAAAGTGTTAAAAAGCATTCGCATAAACGTGCATTGCAAATATATAATAACTGTAAACTGTGTTATTTTGTCATACTAATGACACAGATTATGATGTAACTAAAGACTCCCAAAACAATGGTAAAAGTTAATTCCCATTGAGGCTTCACCCACTTGCCAACATGTGAAAACAGGATCATTTGAGAGGTTGCTTTGGTCAGTTTTGATTATGTGGGGATCAGTGTAGAATAAAATGGCTTTACCCCCTTGCAAAGAACTTGTGAGACGTTTGTAATTTGAAACCAACTCGAGGAAGCACGTGTTTATGATTAGCGCCCATTCATTGTGTATTTTTTTAAAAAGTTATATGAAATCAAATTATTCATATTCATCCAACATCGCAGTTGAAGCTGAAGCTTTAGGACAACAATGTGCCGAGTTACCAAACAGTTCAAACCGTTTCCGGCGTTTCAGTGACGTTGGAAGACTCGTCACGTGGTTATCGCTGTTCGATTCTTCGAGTTTGCAAAAGTGATTCGAACGTCGAAGCATCGGTTTTACTGACACTTTTGTCTGAGAAAATGATTCAGACTCTCTTGAACTGTTCGACGCCCGACTCGTGGGCTCCATCTGCTGGTCAAGCGCTCTCGTTAAAGCTTCCAATAATGTACGTTTGTAGTTTAATGCCATTTTATAATTTGCCTAATGTCCTTTCGGTCTGACGATCTTAAGTGTTGATTTTGAGTTTTCTTATATGCAGCAGTATTATCCTCCATTTTTTGCTTTATTTCCCATGACGCTACTTTGTAATTCATTTGTGCTTAAAAAAGAAAGACTAATTGTCAGTCCTAGACCTCTTAACGCATGTGTAAGTAGCGAAGAAAGGTATCACTTTCAGATGTCGTTTATATATTTATTTGCGCATTATAAATGTCATATTTGTCAACTTAACTTCTAAACCTGAACGGTTTTATTGTTTTTGCGCACAATCTCACGCAACAGAAACGCTAATATGCACTAAAATCTGAAGCACTGTGGATAGTAATTTTGCTCTAACATTCGCAATTGGATAATGTTTTGGGAAACATTTATTGCATCGTGTGTACTGCTCATAATACACTGACTAATTTAGCAGGAAATCATATTTACATCCCTACTATTTATGCGCAAGACCTCACTTTGATGTCTTATATTTTAGTCACTGTACAATGTGAAACATATCTGAAGTTTATATACATGCCGCAATTACTTACAAAATGAGAGATAATACAGCTCAATGCCATTTACTTTCTTATAAACACATCCTTTCACCCAAAAACTGAAGCACTGACATGCAAGCTTTCACCTAGTACTGTAACCTGCTAATGACTCTATTCGATTTCAAAGCTTCAGAGTCGATTCTCAAATCTGAGTCACAGGAATCGGAGAATTAGTTGTTGTAGGAATCGACTCGCAGCCTTAACTACAGCCTATTTTGAATCATTGGTGTCTGTACCATGTTTTACATCTCATTACTGCCCGGTATAAATTGAATATTTGTAACGTTATTGAGCTAACAATAACCGTAGCCTTTGCAGACCTTGCGTATCTCGATTTTTGCGACAGCTTTGCAAGATACATGAAAATATGTGTCTCGGGCAACGCTGATACTTTTCGGTCGCTAATGTTAACTTGTTCTGTTTCGTCTTTATAGAGATTATGATTCCGTTTTTTGTACTTTAGTTAAAGGTTGGGCTCTTATCGCGTTGTAGAACAAGTTAAAACAAGTGTAGTGTTTGTCATATTTATCTTCTCTCGAATTATTTTGCTCGTTTTCTCCACGCACCTTCTCGGAAGGTGATGGAACTCTTTCCGGTTCTCTGCCCAGAAGACAAACCTCGGGAGAAACAATGGTAACCATGGTGAATTTCAGGGGTGGAAATAATGAATTATAACTACTAAAGTTACTGCAATTTAGTAAATACTTGCAATTTGTAGGATACTTGCACTTTTATGTTATTCATTTTATTAAGTCTGTAATTTTACCTGCACTTGAGTACAGAGTAAAATAAGTAGCGGACTTAACTACTTTTACAATGACATTTCGTTTACCAGTACGCCTACAATTTATATTAATATTCAAAGGTGTGTCCGGCATTTCGGTGGGCTGTGTTCATATGTGATTATTAGTCCCCACACTAGCCAAATAGTGGGACTAGTGAGACCATTTTTAAAAAGTACAAATATTCAGTACCCTTGCCACCACTCGTGATTTTTTCCTGTTGTGTCCTTTTCCTATGAGGTCTTTTTTGTCATTAGTGTGTGTTGTGTCTCGTGTGGCAGGTATGCTCTCGTGGCCGCCGGCGCGTGTCCAGGTGTTCGTGTGGGTCACACCTGCACGTTCTTACCGTGCGCACGTGGAGGCCGGGGGAGAATCGTGATCGTCGGCGGCGCGGATCCGAGCGGGAGCTTTTCTGAGTCTTACGCCATTAATCTGGGTATTGTTTCTTTCCGGTGATGTGTGTGTTTCTGGGTGTTTCACTTTATACCTGTGAATATCCATAATAGTTATCATTATCATCATCTGTGGTTACATTAATTCATTCATTATCTGAACTGCTTAATCCCTTCCTGGGAATTTACGGGCGTAAGGCATGGGACAACCCTGGACAGGCGCCAACACCCCACAGGGCACACTTTGGTTGCATAGTATACATAAAATGCAGTGTGGTTTGCATTAAAATTAATATCAGGAAAAGAGACAAGTTAACTAAGCATCTTTATTTTAATCTATATAAAACTGAATGGTTTTGACATCATGGTTTTCAGACAGTCATGAATGGGTAATTCCAGACTGGTCCGGTCTACAGCCACGATATGAGCACTGCAGCTTTGTTCCTGAGAGTGAGCCTGAGAGCCTGTGGGTGTTCGCTGGGGCTGAACAGAGCACAAACCTCAACTGTGTTCAGGTCATGCGCACTGGAGGTAAAACAAAGACCACACGGTTTTAGTGATTTTATTTTGATACATGCTGATTGATGTGTCTGTCACTGATTGAGTTTCCCTGTGTGTATAGACAGTGGCCCTTGGAAGACAGTGGATGTGAAAGGGACAAAACCAAGCCCCAGGACCTATCACAACACCACGGGCTGTGTTGGGAACCGACTCTTTGTCTTCTCCGGTGGACACAAAGGGGCCACACCTGTTACTGACCCAGAAGTGCACATCTTTGACACAGGTCCCACCAAAATCTTTTGATTTGTAGTACCGGTCATATGAATGTCATACATAAGGTCTATGACTGAAATCAATGGGCCTTTTCTCTCTCTACACAGATAAGTATTTTCAACTAGCAGGTGTTTCTGATTGGTGTTGAAATGGCGTCTGATAGGCTAGCCTATTGCATTGCAGTGCAATGTTGGCAGCTGCGAGATGGAGTCGAAGGATTGAGCCCTCTTTTATCAAAGATGGAAGCATTCATCAAAAAATGGCTTGGATGTAGTTAACTACTTTATCTCTGTAGCTTATTGTGCAGCTAACTACTATTTTAAAACATTAGCTTGGCTGTGGCTTAGCTAGTAGCTTGTAGCTTGAAAAGTTAAGGTTTAAGTACCTCCCCCAACACTGGTTATTTATTAGTCTTGCTTGATAATTTAGGGAATGTCACATTGACTACATGTTGATTTCTCTGTCTTTAAAGTGACCTCTACATGGTCACAGCCAGAGGTAGAAGGGAAGCCCCCGTCTCCTCGACACGGCCATGTGGTCTTAGCAGTGGGATCCGTCGTTTACGTCCACGGAGGGATGGCTGGGGGAACGTTTCACAACGACATGTTCTCTCTCGATACTGGTACACTGCATTTTCTGTAACTGAACTATAATAGCGTTAAAATATTAATTGTATTATGTATTAATTGCCATAACCAAATGGACAAGATCATTAGAGGTTCTGACTGACTGTGTCGATTCACTTTTGATGAATTGTCCAGCCCTAATTCTTACTGTTCTTCCTCTCTCCCATCAGAGAAAATGAAATGGGAGCGTTTAAAACCCAAAGGTGATATACCTCCTGGAACAGCAGCTCATTCGGCCGTGGCCTTAGGAAAAAACATTTACATTTTTGGAGGAATGACGGCAGAGGGAGCGACCAATTCCATGTTCAAGTTCCAAAGTGGTATGTAATGCCAGCTTGGGGACAGCTTGTGAAGACAGGTTTTGTCACCCTTAGATCTCTCTAGACAGATCAAGTGTTAATCATTGGGCAGAAGGAGTAATAACTAAAGCTATTTACTTGCAATCCATTTTTGTTTGAATGGCCTTTTTACTGAGAAAAGAAAAAGCTGACTTGGAACTTGTCATAATTACAACTGTTATCTTTACCCTCCAAGACAAACTGCGCTGGACGCTGATGACATTTGAAGGTGATCTTCCTCCAAATCGTCTGGACCATTCCATGTGCGTGGTGCCTTGGTGGGAACGGAAAGAAGTCGGTACCGAGGAGGAAGGAGAAACGAAGCATCTGTGCTTTGTATTTGGGGGAATGGATACTGAGGGAGTTATATTCAATGACTGTCTGGTCACAGTAATAACATGAAGCCTAAACCTGTTTTGAATAAATATCACAGCTTACAGCATCATTTCAGCGTGATCGTGTTTATTTGAGCAACTAATCTTTACTTTATTAACTTCAGCTGTTAACTCAGATTTATAAGATACCTGTCTGATAAATGTATGTAAACAGCAATGAAGTGCCTCATATTGGACAATATACTGCAGATAAAGAAGAAATATCATTTTCATTTGCAACAGCCATTGTAGGGGAGCTTTTTTGCTGAATCAACTAATAATAATTAACTTCAACTTATCAAATCTAAAGTTAAGAACCCTCAAGCCATTTTCTAATTACTGGGAGTCTTACTACATGGCCAAATCTTGAAGAAATTGCCCGCTTGCTGTGTGCTAAAAAAAATAATAGGAAGGGATAAAAGGGTGAAATGGGGAAAAAGAATAAATGATAATTATAGTTGACCTAGTTGTTTAACTTTGAGCAGAATTAAATTGATGTTAACACTCCCTTGTGGACAAAATAGGCAATGACAACATTAGTGTCTACAACAAAAATTGTGGAAGGAACATATTATAGGAATCTTTTGCCTACTTTCTCTTAAAGCCAGTCAGCTGTTATCCTTCCCTAGTGGAGAAATCACAGTCACTCCTAAAATGTGTAAAACTAATCTAAAGTGTATTTTGTTTTAACATGTAATATTGTTAATCAACTTCCTGAAGACACCTTAAGAAAGGTCAGGAAATGTAAAATATTTGCCTTAATGCATCAAATGCCTAACTCTAGGTCATTACAGGCATTACAACATCTTGAAAGTTCATTTGTATTTCCTACATTCAGAATTTGTGGAGGTGACACAAAAAAAAATCATTTAAAAAGGCTGTTTTTTGCACTTTTCAATGTAAAACATCTGAAACTAACATTCTAAACCATCATCATTTTAAAACTTCTCACGTTCCAACTTTAACATTCTGTAAAAAGTATTACAGTTTCATTCAGACTGGCATTAAAAGCTGACGAAGAAAGAAAGAAAAAAGCTGTGACAGTTTTGTATCAAACGTTTATTCCCACATGATTTGCAGTAGAAAGTCCTTTACAACTGCATGACTTAAATAAATAACGTGCTAAGTTTGAACACAACAGTAGCGCAGGACCCAACACTCCCCCACTATAGTCTATCCCATCCCACCCCACCCAACCCCTTCTTACCCCTGCACAGAACTCTTAGAACGTTAAATCTGCGTGAGAACAGCAGTATGCCTCAGTCCGGGGCTAACAAAAATCTCCACCTGCGTGAAGAACATCAGTCAGTCTCAAATCCCCCCTGCCCTCCCTCCTCCCCTCCCCAAGATAATCTTGGCTTTTGAAGGTTGTTGTTGCCCATCCCCCCACAACACCCTGCCTCACAAATGTCCATCACGTCCAACGATATGTACACCTGCCACCTTTCCAGAAAGGCGAGGGCGCAAGGAGGGGGGGGGACCAAGTACTGGAAAACAAGACAAAAAAAAAGAACACAGAACAGAAACCTACAACTCGTCCCTATCCCCCTGCTCTTCCTCAGGTGGAGGTCCACCTGCACTGCCGTACAACTTGCTGATGATTGGTTGTACAACTTCCTCCAGCTCTTTCTTCTTGGCCTGGAAGTCTTCGATTTCAGCATCCTGGTGAGACTCGAGCCATTCGATCTTCTCCTCCACGGCTTTTTCGATGGCCTCCTTGTCTTCGGAAGAGAGCTTGGCACCGAGCTTCTCTTTGTCGCCCACCTGGTTCTTCAGGGAGTAGGCATAGCTCTCCAGCTCATTGCGGGCGTCGATGCGCTCCTTCAGCTTCTTGTCCTCATCGGCAAAGCGCTCTGCGTCATTCACCATTCGCTCAATGTCCTCAGGCGTCAGTCGGTTCTGGTCGTTGGTGATGGTGATCTTGTTCTTGTTGCCCGTGCCTTTGTCCTCAGCCGTGACCCGGAGGATGCCGTTGACGTCGATCTCGAAAGTTACTTCAATCTGAGGCACACCACGAGGAGCAGGGGGGATGCCGGTCAGGTCAAAATTGCCCAGGAGGTGGTTGTCTTTGGTCAGGGGACGTTCGCCTGGAGGAAATGAGCCAAGATCGTAAGAAATCTGCAAGCCTCTTAACAGGTGGCCGTAACAGATTTTTAGGTAGGTAAGATGTATATAAGGAGCTTAAGATCTCACCTTCATAAACTTTGATAGTGACAGTTGGCTGGTTATCAGAAGCTGTGGAGAAGATCTGAGACTTCTTGGTGGGCACGACAGTGTTTCTGGGGATGAGTTTGGTCATCACACCTCCAACGGTCTCAATACCAAGAGTGAGAGGGCACACATCCAAAAGCACAAGATCTCCTGTTCAGACAATGAAAAAGACATTAGTTTTCCATCATCCAAACTTCTTCAGTTCAGAAGTAAAAGTCAAGTTGCCTAAAGTATAAAGACCAGCACTTACCAGTATCTTCCTCTCCAGACAGAACTCCTGCCTGCACAGCTGCACCGTAAGCCACAGCCTCATCTGGGTTGATGCCCCTGGAAGGCTCTTTGCCATTGAAGAACTCCTTCACCAGCTGCTGGATCTTGGGAATACGAGTTGAGCCACCCACAAGCACAATCTCATGAATGTCGGACTTCTTCAGGTCAGCATCCTCCAACACCTTCTGGACAGGCTTCATGGTGGAGCGGAACAGGTCCTATGAGGGGTCGGAGGGAGAAACAAGTTAGATTTGTTTAAAGTGGACACAAGATCACCACTTACCCAAAATAAAACCCAACAAATCAATAAGAGGTTCCTACCATGTTGAGCTCTTCAAACTTGGCACGGGTCAGGGTCTCAGAGAAGTCTTCCCCCTCGAAGAAGGACTCGATCTCAATGCGAGCCTGGTGCTGAGAAGACAGGGCCCTCTTGGCCTTCTCTACCTCACGACGGAGCTTCTGTACAGCACGGTTGTCCTTGCGCACATCCTTTCCGGTCTTCTTTTTGTACAGCTTGATGAAGTGCTCCATGACACGCTGGTCAAAGTCTTCACCTCCCAGATGAGTGTCTCCATTGGTGGCCACCACTTCAAAGACACCGTTGTCAATGGTCAGCAGGGACACGTCGAAGGTACCACCACCAAGGTCAAAAACGAGGATGTTCTTCTCGCCGTCTTTCTTGTCCAGACCGTAAGCAATGGCAGCGGCAGTTCTGTAAGCAATTGTTAAAAGTGAGCCTCTGAACAGTACAGAGATTCATGTGTTTGCTTTATAAGAGAAGAGTAAAGAAGCACTTACGGCTCGTTAATGATCCTCATCACATTAAGGCCTGCAATGGTACCCGCATCCTTGGTAGCCTGGCGCTGAGCATCGTTGAAATAGGCAGGAACAGTCACGACTGCATGTGTAACCTACAGAAGAAGAAGAGAGTAAGTACATCAAGTATTGGTTTAAGATGGCACCAAAAGTGGATTCAGGGCAAGCATTATTCCCAAATTATAATAATATTAGCAAACAATACCTTCTTTCCCAGATAAGCTTCGGCAGTTTCCTTCATCTTGGTGAGAACCATGGCTGATACCTCCTCAGGAGCAAAGGTCTTGCCCTGTCCAGCAGCGATCTCCACCTGAATATGAGGTTTTGTTTTCTTCTCAAGAACCTGGAAGGAAGAAAAAAAAAACAAACATTAAGATTCATTTTTTTCATGCTTTTTCAGTAACATTTCCATTGTATTTATGAACAATAGCCTATTAGGCAAACAAGAGAATGCACACCTTGAAGGGCAGGTATTTGATGTCCTGCTGCACAGACGGGTCACCCCATGTACGCCCAATCAGACGCTTGGCATCAAATATGGTGTTCTCTGGGTTGGAGGTTAGCTGGTTCTTGGCAGCATCACCAATTAGACGCTCACCCTCTGAGGTGAAGGCCACGTAGGATGGAGTGATACGGTTTCCTTGGTCATTAGCGATGATTTCAACACGGCCATTCTTGAACACACCCACACTGATAGAGAAACAGACAGGGGGTTTATAATTGGCTTAAAAAAATACAATGTCTCCAAGATAGATAGACAATCCAGAAAAAAAGCATGCCATGCTCACCAGGAGTAGGTGGTCCCAAGGTCAATTCCAATCACAGTGCCAACCTGCTCCTTCCTATCGTCATCGTCGGCATACACCATGCCGGCCACCAGCAAAAACACGCAGACCAGTCTCATTTTGGCCTCCTCAGTACTTAATCTCTAATGAAAATCTGGAGGAATCAATAGTAATGGCTTAGATTTGGGGTCACACCAGAGTGGAGTCCGCAAACATCATAACAATTAGAGGTTTTATGACCAAAATAATGTCACGCCATTTCTAAAATAAAAATTAATTAATTAATAGACAAAATAGGTCTTTAAGAGCACAAATCTTTAAATTGCATTACAAAAGAATAAGGCCCAGATATATATTCCACAAATAGATAAAACTGTTATGAAAAACACAAAAACAATATTTAATGCCAACTCCAGTAAACTTTCCTATTAAACTCTTTCCTTGAAGTCTCTCTCTCCAAGCTAACGTTAGCCGTTAGCATGCTAGCTCGTGCACGGTTGCCGGTTAACAGACACAACTAGAACGTCACCGTCGAAGCTCTCTGGCTAATGCACACGTACGTCAAAATATTAAATCCCACATCAAACTACACAACGAAAAGACATGAGCTGCTAATATAGACGAAAATATTCTATTTTTCTACGGAGAACGTTCAACAGTTTTACGACCATGTGACGTAACGGGCCGGCAAGCAACTAATCTTTTACATCCCTTAGCACACTATAGTTCTAGATACGCCTTAAACATTCCGTCATGTTAATAAAATACACAACATAAATAGGAAACTTACCCAAATAATAATGAATAAAACGAATCACTGACGTTCGCAAGAGCCGGCGTAACGGGACCTGTGGGTGAGCTTCACTGTTCTTTCCTCTGAGTCGGTCTGTAAAATGATGCTCGGTGAACGATGCGGCCCGTATATATCGAGTCACTGCTGTCCCGTCGTGGAGGCTCGCTATTGGTCGAGGAGCATCCCGGTGGAAGGCGATGATTGGCTGAGGCCAGCACGTTGGCTGCTCCTGATTTGCACACGTACGGCTCAATGTGACGTCACCGCCTTAGCGGTCTGGAAGGAGCTGATTGGCTGTCGTTCGTGCCGCTTTTCTAAAGGACCGGTAGCTGGGCGTGAGATTGGCACGCGGGTGAAAAAAAAACCGCAATTATTGCGGCCTCGGAATCAAAGATCCACACTGAAAATATTTCATTTGTTGTGTGTTTTTTGATGAAGCGATTCGATAAACTTAGATGAGTTATGTGTGACTTTATATATGTCCCTTACACATTTAGATGAACTGAGTGGGTTAGTGAAGTTTTCTTAACACAGATTAGTTGTGTTTTACACATGTGGATTGATTATGTGTATTTGAGTTATGTGGGTGTTACACACGTGGATTAGTTATGTGTGGCCTACAGATTTGGATTAGATATGTGTCCCTTTCAAATGTTGATTAATTACATGTGTTTCATACATCTGAATTAGTTACATCCTTTACACATGTGAATTAGTTGTCTGTGTGGATTAATTATGTGTTTAACTCATGTGGATTACTTAAATTTACTTTATATAGAGAGAGCTTTTTAAGAGTACATTACAGATGTGGATTAGTTAAGTGTGCTTTATACATGTGGAGTATCTAATTATTAACTTACATGGATAAACTAAGTGTGTCTTTGTTGTATATTTTCTAAATAGAATGCTATGTAAATATACACATTTCGACCACCATGATGTAATATGTAGGTTAAAGAGATTGCCCTGAAGTTGCCTCATTATGAATCACTATAGTTTCATTTAACATGATTCATACGTGTAGACTTGAGTGTGTGCGTGTGGGTGTTTTTAATTGTAGGTTCTGAAACTAAATGTTTTTTATCGACCTAATTTCTTTGTATAGAAGAGGTTTTTATAAGTTGCAAATTTACGGTAAAAATATTTTTAAAAAATTAAGAGAAAGTATTGAAATGGGTCTCTGAATTAGTAATATAAGTTAAAGTGTAGCCTAACCTTGTGCAAGACAGGAAGTATTTTGGGAAGTTGGCAAACAGAACCAAAGACGTGACTGGTGGGCGGAGCCGGAGTAAAAGTATTTATTTATTTATTTATTTAGGTATAATTTCAAAGATGTGATATTCTAAAAGCACAAAAGCTGCCATCTGCTGGACAAAAAGTATGTAAAGTCATATAGCACCGGTTACCATGGCACCGGTCGCTGTTTATTGTGGGCTGTACAGACCCAGAGTTACTCTACGCCACCAGGTGGTATGGAGCAGCATTAAACGAACCAGGCAACCAGTATATATACTGTGTAAATAAAGATCCCTGTTAGCATCCTTTATATATATAAAGAATGTTAACAGGGATCTTTTGCTTTAGGAAATTCATTGAAAACAGCAATGCTAATGTTTAGCAAGTGTGTTACTGCTTCTAAACAGTGCATTACAGCTCTTGTGTTTACTATGCATAACAGCTGCTCATTCTTACTTAAAGATGTTGTTAGAGCCATTTTGTGTGAATGTTTAGATTTAATGTTTTGTAGTTGTTTACAGTAGAAAGTAGATGTTTCTGGAATCTTCCATAACTTTCCATGTACAGTGCTACGTAATAGAACTTTATCAATACGTATGCATGTTAAATGTACTACTATGTAACAATAGAAGTAATACGCGCCTTACGTGTCGTAACCTGAAGTTACGTATGATGTAAGAACGTAAAAGCTTTAGTTTCACATTGAATGTGAAGGAGCTAAGAGCTCCAGAGCGCTACAGTTTTTGACCGTCACGTAACGCCACGTAAAGTATCTTTGTAGTCTTAGGGATTCATTTCTTGTCTGTAAAACCTTGAATTGTAGTAAAGAAAAGACGACGAAAGACAACCCAAGACTCAAGACTCTTTTTTGGTACGTGTCGCGTACAAAGACAACTCAAGAGCTCTTAGCAAATGAGAAAGCAAGGATTTGCTCTCACAGATGTCTTAAAATGTCCAACATGTATATGCAATTCACGTGCAAACCTTAATGAAAATTAACTGAATTAAATTAGCAAGAATATTCTTTCTCTCTCATTACTTACAGTCTCAATGTATACTACTTTACACATACATACAGTGTTGGGGGAGTAACGGAATACATGTACCGGCGTTACGTATTTAGAATACAAAATATGAGTAACTGTATTCCGTTACAGTTACCGTTTAAATAGGTGATAATTAGAATACAGTTACTTTGTTGAAATAAATGGATTACACGGCGGTCTATTCCTGTTTCATATGTTACGCTACCCCTCTCTATCCTATCTCTAATTTTGGTAATTCCACGCATTGCCGGAAACCCAAACAAAACTCGCAATAAGAGGCTCTAATGTAAGCGTCCTGTTAACGTTGGTGGCGTCAGTTACACAATGGACCCGGAGCCAGCGCAACAGAGCCAGCAGTGCCCCGGCAGAAATGCATTTCTTACTCGGAAATTTCGTCTTTGCTCCTCTACAGTAAATATATTGTCTATTCAGGGAAATTTGGGCTTAACAGCCAATTGGTAGAGAAAAACAGACAAGAATTGGCAGGATGTGATTGCTACATTCATGTAGTTGTAAAAAGCATGACAATTATATTAAGTAATCCAAAGTATTCAGAATACGTTACTCACATTGAGTAACTTAACGGAATACGTTACAAATTACATTTTGGGGCATGTATTCTGTAATCTGTAGGGGAATACATTTTAAAAGTAACTTTCCCAACACTGTACATACATGTATACGTAATTACATGTAATTATCTATGTGGCAAATAAATATTTCAGAATCTTAAATCTGGAATAATTGTAAGCTTAATTAAAATAGCTCTCTTCTAGAAACCAGCTACATGTTAAATTAGAGAGAAGACTCTCTTGACTCTAAAGCCATATTTGACATTCCTGACGAGTGGCATAATACATTTAGCTGCATTAGCTCAGTGAATATAGTGCTGTATGATTCCATTCTCTTGGGCCAAACACAAAAGTCTCAGGTGCTAATCATATAGACATTTAAGAGCATAACTTCGACAATGTAAAGCAATGAATTTTTGTGTGGTGGATGAGAGCTGTTTATTGTTATCTGTTTTGATCCCCCTTATCTGTGAAGCTTAAGGCAGATTTGGAAAATCCATTAATTCCTTGATGAATAAGAGCTTCGGACTCGTATGATTACGAGGGATTTGTTGGCAGAAGAATGGGAATGTGTAATAGCCTGCCTCGGTCGGTGTGCTATGTCAGAAAACGGGAGACGGGAGAGGCTGCGTTTTTGTGATAAGGTCCGTTCAAGGCAAAGGATAGTATTTCAGGGTAGAAGTGCACTGGTTTATTTCTATAGTTTGCATGGCTAATCGACCACATAGACAGTTGTACAGAATGTTGATTGATTGTAGCACCTTCTCTTAGGATAGGAGTTAAAGAAAGAACACTACTTGTTTGCAGAAAAGACATTCGTAAGTCATACACAGACACGCTGGCCCAAGCTTATCCTCCTGGCAGACCTGCGGTCACTCCTAAAACCCGCATAGTGGCAACGAATGAAAGCCTCTAATACCACACAGTTTATCTTTTTTTTTTTTTTTCCTAAAACCACAACAAGAAGGATTTCAGGGGGGCCTCTGTACCCCTCATTTGATACAGTGAAATCAGATTTCATTTCGGCCAAAGCCAGATTAGCCGAATCTCCTGTTCTCGCTAACACCTTAACAAAACTGGCCAGATTAGATGGGATTTTTTAGCCACCTTATACTTTTTTGTGCTTCTGTATAGGGGGATTATGTTTGTCTCCATTCTTTAATCTATTGAGTAAATGGAGGGTTTGACATGGAGCAAAGGGAGCAGAGGGAGGGAGGGAGGGAGGGAGAGAGAGAGAAAACTATTTCTATATCAAAGCCTGCTTCCCTGGAGCTGTCCACAGAACCATCTGGCTTCAGGTGATGGTACGTGTACGAGGACGAGTGCAACATGCAGACCACAGAGAAGGAAGCCCCTGCTGAAATAAAGAGCTTTACCTTCAGCATTGACAGCATCTTGGGTGGGACTTTTAAGGGAGAAAGCACTGAGAACTCGTCCAATGCATGCCACCTTCCGGGACCCTCCGAAGAAAGACACAATCCCGAGCCTGCTGCAACTACAAATCCCATAGAGCACTTCCAGCATGCCTGCTTTTGCTGTTACTACTGTTCACGCTGTGGGGAGATGCTCCAAACTGACTACATCCCTTCTACATGTAAGTCTTTTTATTTTATACAGATCTGCATGCTCCCTCTTGAATATCTTGCGATAATGAGTGTGTGATTGTATATTAGAACTCACCTATAGTTATTTTGGGGCTGGTCAGGACTTGTATTCACTTTAAACACAAATTAAACTGCATGTTTTGCTTGTAAGAATTCACTAAAAACATCACAGTAGCTAATCACATTGCTGCATCCTGATCAACATTGCACATAACTTCTATTAGGTTTCTTAAAATGTCCCAAATTTCTTTATATGCAGTCCTTAAATATCTTGTATATTTATAATTACATGCAAAAAGGCATGGATTTAAATGAAAGCTACCCTGGTAGAAGATGCACTAAAGGGTTAAGTAACTTTAAGGCCAATCGAAAGTTTTGAGTTTTCTATAGGCATCTGATTTGTTTTAGCCTGTCAGGTGGCGTGGAACAAGAGACCACTGACAGACACCTGCCTGCGAGCAGAAGGGGAAAGACAGGACAGCTTTAGTCAGATGCAGAAGAGAATCCGTCGCCATCGTACCATCTTCACAGAGGAGCAGCTTGACGCTCTGGAGGAACTGTTTCTGCAGAACCAGTACCCAGACATCCACACCCGAGAGCAGCTCGCTGAGAGAACACACCTCCGCGAGGAGAGAGTGGAGGTAAATAAAAAAACAAAAGTAATAAGAAACCAGATCCCTATTCAAGAACTACACCCTTTTAATATGATAAACTTTTCCTGTGGAATACCAGTCAAAAGCTTGGTCACGTCTACCTCATCTTTATTTGTTCTAATTTCCAAGTTTTTGAATAACCATACAATAACCATAGAATTGTCAAATATTTCTTCAAGAGATTTAAGATTCTTTATTTGTCAAAAGCTTAAAAAATACCAAGAACTTTTTGCACTCTTCATTCATTCAGTCAGTCAGTCAGTCAGTCAGTCAGTCAGCCAGCTTCAGGATACACTAGATGCTTGTCACATTGTGGAAGTTCTTACATATTTCTTCCACACTTTCAGAGAGGCTTTCAAACAAGAGTTTGCCTGTGGAAATTTGCACCCATTTACCAAAGGGAGCAGCAATGATTTAGCCATAATTCAGCACATAGGTACGTTAATAATCATTATCAGACTTCTGCAGGCTAATATGATGCTTCATATATTTACAGGTGTGGTTTAAGAATCGACGAGCAAAGTGGAGACGTCAAAAGCGGTTGCCATTCAGCCTACGTGGACAAGAAGAGTGGAAAAATGTCCTTCATAGTGACTGAACTACACTTTTTATATTACATTTAGTATTTTTTGTTGTTTTTATTGCCATTTAGTGTTGTTTTAGGAATAAAATATTGTTTAAGTGTGTTTATGTGAGAGGATGATGATGATGATGATGATTGATGACTGTTATTTACACTACATTATCTTTAGTTACATTGTTTAGTTACATGGTGAAATATCCTAAGATGGGAGTTATCAAATGTAGAATATTGAAATAAATTTTATAAAAGTGTTTCAGGAATGCTGTAATTAGGTTTAATAGTTCGTTTAACTCCAAACAAACCTCAGTGAACTTTTTGTACTACTAGTGTACAAGTGGCCCAAGATTTCATTTACTTGACATTTAACCAAGATAACCAGCTACTGACTGCTGTCAATTATATTGATGTGTCGAGGAAGAAATAGACCTAAATAGGAAACTAAACTGAAACACATGCAAACACTAAGCTACCTGACAAGACCTTAAACATTAAACCAATAGATTAACAAAACAAGGTAAGCTGGAGACAGGGACTAAAACAGAAACCAATGAAGCAAACAAATCAAGAAACTAAGAACAAAGAGCTAAGCAAATGCAGGTATAACTGATAATTAGACTAACTAACCAATAATGACAGTGTGGACAGGACAGAGGGAACTGACAGACATACAAGACTGGACAGGAGTGCCCTCTGCCAGGCGGCTGGGGTAGAGTCTAGAGGAAGCTTTGACACCTATAACCATAATTAAAACTTTAACAGCAATAATAATAATAATAATAATAATAATAATAATAATAATAATAATAATACATTATTATTATTATTAGTAGTAGTAGTAGTAGTAGTAGTAGTA